>CAUDMG010001384.1:6275000-6480000 GCA_958450375.1 Homarus gammarus | reverse complement strand
TGACCGGGGAACGCTAACCGCTGGACCACCAGGATGCTAAAAGCAGTCCTAGACTTTGTTATATTTCACACAAAGCCTGTTCAACGAGCTTATGGCGCCGTGAACCTCTAATGGGGACCACCCACACCACTTAGGTGGTCAGAGTAACGTTTTACCAAATCCGGCTTCGAAACACGAGGATCCATATATATTTCATTAGCCCAATAAAGCACGCGGACTTCTATTGTACATACAATCAACACCTCAACCCGCCAGGATTCGAACCCACAGCCCACAAGCCTATGACTGTGACCGGGGAACGCTAACCGCTGGACCACCAGGATGCTAAAAGCAGTCCTAGACTTTGTTATATTTCACACAAAGCCTGTTCAACGAGCTTATGGCGCCGTGAACCTCTAATGGGGACCACCCACACCACTTAGGTGGTCAGAGTAACGTTTTACCAAATCCGGCTTCGAAACACGAGGATCCATATATATTTCATTAGCCCAATAAAGCAAGCGGACTTCTATATACAATCAACACCTCAACCCGCCAGGATTCGAACCCACGGCCCACAAGCCTATGACTGTGACCGGGGAACGCTAACCGCTGGACCACCAGGATGCTAAAAGCAGTCCTAGACTTTGTTATATTTCACACAAAGCCTGTTCAACGAGCTTATGGCGCCGTGAACCTCTAATGGGGACCACCCACACCACTCGTTGAACAGGCTTTGTGTGAAATATAACAAAGTCTAGGACTGCTTTTAGCATCCTGGTGGTCCAGCGGTTAGCGTTCCCCGGTCACAGTCATAGGCTTGTGGGCCGTGGGTTCGAATCCTGGCGGGTTGAGGTGTTGATTGTATGTTGAAGTCCGCGTGCTTTATTGGGCTAATGAAATATATATGGATCCTCGTGTTTCGAAGCCGGATTTGGTAAAACGTTACTCTGACCACCTAAGTGGTGTGGGTGGTCCCCATTAGAGGTTCACGGCGCCATAAGCTCGTTGAACAGGCTTTGTGTGAAATATAACAAAGTCTAGGACTGCTTTTAGCATCCTGGTGGTCCAGCGGTTAGCGTTCCCCGGTCACAGTCATAGGCTTGTGGGCCGTGGGTTCGAATCCTGGCGGGTTGAGGTGTTGATTATATATATATATATATATATATATTAGATTCATGTGGGTGATGTCACTGTTCACTGCCATGCAAGACAGAGGTTCGTACACAAAGAATGACATCATATTCATTGACAGTATATATAGGTCGATTCAGGTGGGTAATGTCACTGTTCACTGCCATGCAGGACAGAGGTTCGTACACAAAGAAATGCCTCATATTCATTAGCAGTATACTGTATATAGGTCAGAGTCATGTGGGTGATGTGGCTGTTCGCTGCCATGTAAGACCGTGGTTCATATACATTGGACGTCATATTCTAATTGGAGACTAATCATTGTGGGCAAACAAATTTGGGATAAACAGCAAGAATGTCCCCAATCACCCCCGATTCAATATAGTAATTACAAAGTTCATGATACAATAAGCCAGGTGGCCTGAAGTCTTTGACAGTGTCACATTCAATAATTTAGTGTGCAAGTGTGTGCTTTAAAGGTTTATCATAAAGTTTACATGGCTGAGTGTTCCGGTATGGGTACAGCGTTACTAACTTGCCAGATGTGTCTATATCCTAGCCTAATTCAGGCCATGTCACATTGTCTGGTTCTGTCCTTATGCTGACCATGCTGGTACCTCTCGTCACAAAATTTGTCATATTTACTAATGCTACAACTGTCAGGTCTCTCTGCATTTGTTAGTTCTTCTAGATTAGAGTTCATGATTCTGACTTGAATGTTTTTAAGTACATCATTGGACAGGCCAAGGTCTCGGTCAACATTTTCTTTCTTACATGCCTCATTAGCCAGTCTATCGCACGGTTACGACACGTAATTCCAACATGGGACGGAATCCACACAAATTCGATACGAGAGTTGTTCTCATTGGCAGTTATCACATTTCTTTTAATATCACATACAACTTTAGACATAGAGCCTGACGGGCTGTTCATTGATTTCAAAGCACTTTGAGAGTCACAGAATATCACCCCACCTCCATTTTCTTTCAGGTAGTTTGTAACTAAGTTGATTCTAGTTAGTTCAGTTTGTGTTGTATTGGTCCAGTTGTTCAGCCTTTGCTTGTTTCACATTATCATCTCTTTTTCTTTATATATTACAATTGCACAGCCTGTTCTACCTGTGTTTGTCTGCACAGAACCATCAGTAAAAGCATAACATTCATTTGATTTAATACTCTCTATTTGTCTGTTAATAGTTTCTAGTGTGATACATCTCATCACATCGGTGTTTAACATTTGCTTACTACCATCAGGAGTGCAATTAATAGGAACTGATATATCCAGCCAAGGAAGAATGGCTATAATGGGTTCGTCTGGGGTGATTGGGACATTCAGTTTCAAGAAATTTGCAACACTTTTATGAAGCCACGCCCCAAAGAGAGTCTTTTTGTGGAAGGTTAGCGAGATAGTCAGGATTACTTAGATAGAACATCAACTCAGTTTGAGCTGTAGTTTGGGACCATTGTTCTTTGACACAAAACATGGTATTAAGTAGAGCTTTCCTCTCAGATAGGGAGGGCAGTCCGAGCTCTTTCCTCATGTTTACAATTCTGGTTGATTTTGGGCATCCTAGAATGATGGGCATGGCTTTAATTTGCACTACCTCAAGGCTGTTGAGATGTTTAGGCTGAATAGTTACAAGATGGAGAGCATGATAGTCAACTACAGAACAAATGAAGTGAAGATAGAAAGTACGAACATAGGTGATGTTAATTCCATAGCCCTTGCCAACAAGGGTTTTGAGGGGTTCAATGCACTGCATTAGTTTGACAGGAAGGTTGCCGACAAAGTTTACATCATTAACACAAATTCTCAGATATTTCTAAGAGATACATAGTTCCAAGGGCATGCTGTTAATGTTAAAGTGAAAAGGTAGAGGGTGAGAAGGACGAGGATTGAGGACCCATGTCTTGTCAACAG
Source organism: Homarus gammarus (assembly GCA_958450375.1). Classification (NCBI taxonomy): domain Eukaryota; kingdom Metazoa; phylum Arthropoda; class Malacostraca; order Decapoda; family Nephropidae; genus Homarus; species Homarus gammarus. The sequence continues at coordinate 6,476,967 of CAUDMG010001384.1, read as the reverse complement.
ATATTATGAGACCACATTCCACAGTCCCACGAGTAAATACATCCAGGAAGGCTTGGAGCCTGAGCTTGGCATGTGTCATAATGCAGATATCATCAGCATAGCATATTACAGCCTCATTTGGCTGAACTGGAATGTCAGCAATAAGCTTGTGCATCAGTATATTAAAGAGCATAGGACCTAACACTCCTCCCTGAGGCGTGCCAAGCTCAAATGGTCTCATTCTTGCACTTTTGACTCCCCTATACAGAACACTGGCATACCTGTTGGACATATAACCCTTTATCCACGTCAGGAGGTTACCTTGTATGCCAAAATTAGCTAGTTGCTCAAGTATAATGTCTCTATGAAGGTTGTTTGTGTCTTATCTTTTGAGTGAAAAGATATTCTGCAAAGCATGTCTGTGTACTGGGCCCGAGGATGAACCCATACAGATTAGCGGCCAGTTTGTCTTTGACTTGAAATATGAGATGGTTGAGAACAACGCTTTCAAGGACTTTACACATACAGGATGTGAGTGAAATGGGCCTAAAGTTTGGAGAGTTAGCTTTAGGGATTGGTACTATGTTTCCATGAGTCCATGTCTTAGGCAGAATACCCTGTGTGAGGCTCATTTGATACAGGTCAAGCAGTGGATAGTTAGGGATCTCATTTAACAATCTCAGGGTGTTATAGGTTATGCCATCCTCACCAGGGGAGGATGATTCACCTTTTATTAGTGCTGTTGTTAGTTCGTGGTGCGTTATAGGAAACTGGTCCGTACGGTCTGGTGAGGAACAGGCTATTTTAATATTGAAACCCCTATTAATGTGTGTGGTTTTAAGATATTGCTGTATGTCAGGAGGCAGGGAAGTGATTTGTGACACATATTCTGCAGGACTGTTATGAAGTTGGACTGGAGTGGGTGACTTGGTAATGGCTATAATTTTGTTCCACACTTCTGCTAGAGTGGTTGTTCTATTAATCCCCTGTAAGAATTGTTCCCAATAGGTGTTACTCACCTAACCTTTGAGTTCACGAAATGCTCTGTTAGCTTTGAGGAATGCCAGGAGGTTATCGCTAGTTTTTTTGCTTATAAGTGTTGGTAAGCTGTTCTACCTTCTCTCCTTCTTTGGTGAGTGTTATCGCCGCTGGCTTCAACTACAGTGTTGGCGTTGCCTTACCCCAGCAAACATTAAAACTATCAGCCTGCGACCATGTGCGCCGCCCCACCACACGACCTGCACAAACAATATTCTGCTGAGTGTATGGTTTAGAGTGTGGCGTGGCCGCCTGGCCTCCATGATGCAGATCGCCCTCTCCAGTGATGCTGTGAGGACCAGGCCTCTGTGGTGAACAATGACTCCCAATCCTGGCCGAGTTTTTGTGCTGGAACAATTTACACAGTACTATTGTCCCTTGGAACATCATACTGGTTCTCATTGTCCCTCACTTGTAAGTACAGCCAATGTAATGACATACCCCTCAGTATTGAAATATTGTGGACTAATTATGCCTACTCGTTTCTGCCTTATCTGGAGAAATAAGACAATGCAGAATGAAGTGTAACTAAGATTAAAAGAGTTATGAACTTTGTATCATGCCACTATGCTTAATAATCAATTGTAATTAGGATGAAATTGTCTGAGACTAACTAATTATGCATCAGATAGATCACCATGTAATACTAATGAACGCCTTGTTCTCTGCAGGTTTTGACCACATCAATAAATATTGAATGCGTCAAAAGGCGGGTTTCAATCATTCCCTCCGACTTGCCCGTTACCTGAGCGTCCTTAACTAAGGGGTTTACAGTCAAAACAAGTACGGGAGGGCGTCGAAGGGAATTCTCAACTACCAGGAGGACAAAAGGACCACGGGACACACCGCCAACGCTGGGAGTTCAGCGTGGGACAATGTAGGTCGTCAGTCAGCCACCCACCCAAAGTGGGTGGGACGTCAGCGTGGGAGACTGTGACGCGGAGTGTCGTGTGCTTGAGTGAAGTGGTCAAATATCTGAGGGTTTGTCATAAAGTTTCGGTTCAAACGTACAAGGCTGTGAGCGTTTGTTTGCGATGAGCCAGCCCGCGCACCCAATGAACGAATATTCACTACACTCGTACAGTGTCGTACAATGTCGTAAGGTTTCGGTACGAGCGGACAGGCTGTTATTGTTCATTCCGGACAGGCAAGCCCACCCTCCCAGTGATTAAACGTGTGTGTGTGTGTGAGCACACCAGTGATCATAACGAACAGCTGATCCGCATACACCAGTGATGTACCGTGGTTGCACTGATGAAGCATGCAGAACACCTACATATTATATAAAATATCAAGTAGAATATGTCCTTTCTCTAAATAAGGTGTTGTCAAGCCTTATATACACCTAAAAAACAAACTATGCTACAATTAAAATATCTTACCTCAGATCATTTGCAGTCAAGAAATATTTACTTATATTGAAATTCGGCTCTCCGAGAATTTGTAGAATTCTTATTGACATTGATATTGATATTGAAAGTTTATTTAGCCAGAACACAGATAAAAAAATAATAATAATAGCAACACAAATAATAATAATAATAATAATAATAATAATAATAAAGAACCATGAAGAAATACATAATTGAAAAGGACCCTCCTTTGAACATTTTCAACCAACTGACAGTCCTTAACATATCTCGGGGACCAAACGGGGTGACAGTACTCCAGATGGGGAAGCACTTCACTTTTGTTGATCGTTACGAGGGACGGACCGTCTAGATATCTGAACGACCTTCTTATAATACTTAATAATATATTTGCCTGACTTACCTTCGTCTCGCAATGGCCCGAGAACTTCAGCTCATTGTCAACATACACACCTAGATCCTTCTCACATTGTTTTAAATAGTGCAGATTCTTCATCCCGTTGGGACACATGATACGCCTCCTTACCGTTGGTACGCCCCAGGTGCATCCTCTTACACTTCGTGACATTGAATCTCAGTAGCCTTTCTTCGACCATTCCTATAGCTCACAGAGATCCTTCTGCAGCTCTTCACAGTCCGCTTGGTTCTTAATTTCCCGAAATAACTTGGCGGCATCGGCAAACACTTGTATGGAGGTGTATACAACGTCAGGCATGTCATTTATTAAACAAACAAACAACAGCGGGCCCAGTACACTGCCCTGTGGTAACCTGTTTGCATCCATGTGGTATGTATAGGATTTCACCAAATCTAGTAGTATTACAGAGCCTCTAGTTGAACACAAGTTTACTTGCACATACATGTAATCCACATAAAAGATATTAGTTATGTTTATTGATTGTGTAATAACGACAGTAAATACACCAATTACCAAGACAGACTGATTACTATAGGGTGTACATGAATAAGAGCCTCTTAATTCATAAGCAACACCATAGATGTTAGTGAACAGTTATCCTAAAAGAAGATTGCGCTATAAGATTCAATACACAGACAATTTAGTCGGAGTTAATTTGTTACAGTTTGACATAACCGTGATCCAAGGTCGTAAATATAGGTGTGTATTAAGAAATATTAAGTAGATTATCTTGAACGATACCAGTTTCCGTTTGCTATGTATAAAAAGACACGAAACTAGTTCATGGAACACTTATCCAAAGGAAGTAAATAAACTAATTTATCACAACAAATACAATTAGACCAAATGTGAGACGATACTCGCCGATGATATACGGAGCCTCACATCGTGGTTGCCAGACGTAAACCTCAGAAGTACTTATCAGTGTACAATCCTTCTGCTTTCACTACACGGTGGTGCCAGAATGACCATATCCGTTGACCTGTCAACCTCATCGTTTTTTCTACTGCATCAGCAACGAATTAATATGTTACTAACCTTACGTAAAAATAAGGAATCGTCGAATGATATCTGAATTTCATGTCCTCCTTTCGTATTGCATACTTGTACCCTTAAATTGGAAAACATACATTACATCAGCACTGGTCGGGACACTGCCATATGAGTGTGGACCACAGGTTGCGAGTGTTCCTTTTCGTACAGGCAGAGCTGCCGCCCGCTTCTGAGGTTACGAAGGAAAGGAAAATTGATTCATTACCACCGGTTTTAAGGTCACAAATAACCAAATCAACGAAGTACACGGTAAGTATAACCTCCCAATGAGCGACTGTGGGATAAGGAGAACCTTGCACGTAGGACTTGATTGTTCTTTATTCGGTCAAAACCTGCAGAGTACAAATAACATATGTTACGTATGAGATAATTTATCCAATCGTATGTTCCATCATTATTACCGACTACATATAATATATTTGAGTAGTGTAGGGTGTTAAACCATATAAAATTTTCGTGTTTCGGGTCTAATGTAGGACTTATTAACTCCCTGACTTGATAGTTCACTAGACGGCTAGAGACTGCTTGAGCTAGTCAGCCGGAGGCGAGGGTCAGCTGTTTCACACCTCAGCAAAGCTCGTTGTCAACACTCCCTCTGTCTCTCTCCTGTCCCCCTTCTCTCTCTCTATTCCTCTCTTTCTCTCCCTCTCTAGTTTATTCTACTGTAGCGGTAACAGTAAGCGTGATTAAATTTACTTGTAACACCTTAATCAATCGGCAGTGAAATGCCACTTGTAATACCGTAAACAACCGGCAGTGAAATGACACTTGTCGCACCGTAAAAACCGGCAGTGAAATGCCACTTGCAACACCTTAAGCGACAGGCAGTGAAATGACACTTGTAACACCATAAGCAACCAGCAGTGAAGTGCCACTTGTAACACCACAAGCAACCAGCAGTGACCTAGTATCGTCAAACATAAATACAAGCAGCGAGCTGCACCACCACATACAGGCAGTGAGCAGTGGTTCATCGAACAAACTTTGAGACCTAACCGGAGCTGTAAATTAATGTCAATAAAAGGACAAGAGGTTGTGGAAATGGATCCAGAGCAACGAAAGGGAAGGGTGAACATGGGCGAAGGTGACCGAGACCCAGAGGTAGAAGTTGTCCCTCCAGATCTGAACGACCACGACTTTGCGGCAACAGAAGCTGAAAGGGGCCACCCTCTATTGAAATTGAATGCTCAGCACCTGACCAAAATCCCGGGTCCAACATGATCACAGAAGTGCGACGAACTGTGACTGAAATGCTGGAGGCGTATTTCACAAAGGGGGAAGAAAGGGAAGCAGCACGACGTTTGGAGTTTGGGAATGGCAAATTTGAACAGTCAGAAGGTTCTCAGAACAGTTCTGGTGACACAAGTCCTGATTGAATACCGACTGCCGATGCTATTTGTGAAGTGGAAACAATAATGAATAGTCGAACCATCACACCTGCGTCGAACGACATGAGAAGACTGGAAGACACTTTGAGAAGAAGGATATAGAATGGGCATTCAACCCTCTAGCGGCTTCGCACATGGGAGGAGTCAGAAAGGCTCTCAGAACAAATGTGGGGACCCAAGTCCTGGATGAATATCGACTGCAGATGCTATTTTGTGGAGTGGAAGCTATCATAAATAGTCGACCCATCACACCTGACTCGAGCGACGTGAGAGACCTGGAAGCACTTCCACCAGCCCACTTCCTCCACGGTGGCCCACACGCTGACCTGTAACTGGGAGGATGTCTTCTGAAGGACTCATATCAACGACGATGGCGGCACGTGCAGTTCCTAGTAGACCGCTTCTGGAAATGCTGGGTGAGGGAGTACCTTCCACTACTCCGCAAAAGACAGAGGTACATAGAACCAACCCGGAATCTCCAGGAAGGCGACCTTGTCCTCGTCACTGGAAAAATCTTCCTCGCCACACATGGCCATTGGACAGGGTCATGGCAGTGGTCCCAGGAGCTGACGATCTGGTGCGCCAACTGCGTGTGTAAACCGTATCTAGAGAGTTCCGAAGGCCAGTGACCCGTGTATGCCTTCTTGAACACGCCACACGGTAAATCTTGGGCGATTGCCCAATGCCAGGAGTGTTATCGCCGCTGGCTTCAACTACAGCGCTGGCGTTGCCTTACCCGAACAAACATTAAATCTATCAGCCGCTCCCCCACCACGCGACCTGCACAAACAAGGTGCCCTGATTCTGCTGAGTGTATGGTATAGACCAGGGGTTCTCAACCAGGGGGGAATTCCCCCCAGGGGGGGAATTCAGGTTTTCGGGGGGGGGGGGGGGAATGTATATGTACTAATAAGGAAAAAATAAAGGATTTTCAGTAGTATATGCCTATTATTTAGAATGCACTTTTTAACACAGACAATCTTGGAAAGGAGGGGGGAATGACATTCTGACATATGGTGAAAGGGGTGCATGAGGCAAACAAGGTTGAGAACCACTGTGTTAGAGGGTGGCGTGGTCGCCTGTCCTCCATGATGCAGATCGCCTTCTTGAGTGATGCTGTGAGAACCAGCCCTCTGTGGTAAACACCGGCTCCCAATCCTGGCCGAGTTTTTGTGCTGGAACAATTTACACAGTACTATAGTCCCTTGAAACACCATACTGGTTCGCATTGACCACCAGCACTTGTAAGTGCAGCCAAAGTGATGACATACCCCTCAGTCCTGAAATATTGTGGACTAATTATGCCTACTCGTTTCTGCCTTATCTGGAGAAATAAGACAATGAGGAATGAAGTGTAACTAAGATTAATAATTATGAACTTTGTATCATGTCACTATGCTTAATAATCAATTGCAATTAAGATGAAATCGTCTGAGACGATTATGTTAGCGTCAATGAATATGATGTATTTCTTTGTGTATGAACCTCTGTCCTGCGTGGCAGTGAGAAGTGTCAAGACCTGACTGAATTATTCGGAATAGGCAAACTGTACTCCAGGATTTGTCAATAAATTTGTTAAACTAAAAAAAAGTAGGCAGGGTTGTATCCCACGTGCGTTTCTCCTTTTCTTTTCTTTTTGAATTTATACCATGGTCGTTAACTTTTAAACTCTTCAACCTGGTTTTCTCTCAATTTCTCACTTCATTTATTTTTTCTATTTGTTTTGTCTAGTTATTTTCATTTCATATAGTTACTCCATAACCTCTGACCTTTGGTAGTGTGGCTCGAGGGTTATGACACATGGGTATATTGTAATTCTGGTATCAAGCAATAGGAAGGAATGACGGTAAAATACTGCAGGTAAATGATACTCCTAACATACAAATAAAATGGTTTATTAAAATTATAAAATGGTTTATTAAAATGAAGTTAGATTTTATGAATAATTTCAGTAAAACTCAACTACAGGGGTCAACTCCCTGGCTTTACATATTTTGTACTGTTAAACTTAGGTACATTTTCCACTTACACCATGACTGGGTATACATGTACAAGAACATACATAGTACTCTTACATAGCACCTTTGAGCACCATTATTACATTGGCAATGATGCCAGTTACAACACCAACACTGTGGTACCTTTGCCCACAAGCAAAGTGATGGTCAACCTTCTCTTGATGACTCCAAACACTTAGACAATTCAGGTGAATACATACAGGTGTACTCGGAGGAATAACACAGCCACCATATACTCCATATAGCCCTACTGAGTAGTGGACTCATCCATAGCAATGATAGGGGCTGGCAGTGTTTGCTCGGCCTGTGATATCAACAAACTGGGCAGTGAACACGTCAGGGGAACGGCTGGTCAGTTGACTGGCCCCCAGAGGTGGTGGTTAGTTTCTGACGCTCGTGTTCACGAATCTACCCCAGTTTACTGGCCTTCATCCATCTCCCTGCGAGGGCGCGTGTTTTCCAATACCTACACCACACCCATCTTACTTACTTCTCTTAGTTCTTACTCTTACGCAGTTCTGTCACCTATTCTTTTGGTAGCATGGACATTCGTTTGGTAGCATGAACATTGATGAACACTGATATTCACTACAATTGACTAAATTAACTGAATGGCTACAAATAAACATGCCTGGAGAAACATTGGAGAGGCGTCAGGGGGCGCTCTCCTTGCGAGATGCACGGGTATAAATACCCTGAGTTGCCAGTGATTGCTACTCACGCAATGACAGTAATCACAAACAAATTAACTGTTACTCATTCAAAGATGACCCTCAGTTGACAAAGGTCTGGCGAATTACTTGAGTTGATTTACACAGACTAATCCAAGATTGAGCTTCCCAGGAGAAAGTGGAATAACAACTCATTGATAACTGTCTTCACAAAGGCGGGGCTCAACAATCACTGGCATCTCTAGGGCTGATGTTAATGATACCGCACTCTCAATGCCGACTCTACCCTGACTTATATTAACAATTACGCTAACAGTAAATACAAATGAAGCTTTCAACATCAGTCACAACGGATCTTGAATGCTTCATCTGCAATCAGACATCTCTAAGTTGACGCAAAGCAAGGGTGTTCTCTTACCAATTCAAATGCATGAACACCTCGTGCGGAATTTAGGTATACTTGAGTTTCTCCGGTAATGTGACATAGAAAACGAAAGACTCAAATGTCCTGAAGTGGTTAGAGAACGAATGTTTCAACTGGGATACTCTGAAGGCTTACAGTTTTTGTGGGCGTGGAGCGTAATATAAATTATTAGGTTTCAACAGACTAGCCTATAAGTGAGCATTTACAACAATAGGGATATAGGTTCCCCTAACGGGGTTACTAGGTGAGTGACACAGGAACCACCCTACGACCATTCGACCAGCAAGTGGCGGTGGGGGGTGCTGTAATTCCTGTGTTTAGGTTGCTCGCCTGGATAGGTAGGGCAACTGTACAAAATTACAATAAGACTGATGCCACGGAGAACGACCATATGCAATGACTAGGACAACCGGAAATAGGATACGGGTACGCTCCCTTTTGGGGGGCGTATCGGAAAAACGCAAAGAGGAACTGGGTATACTACTGTGTGCCCAGTTAAACATCAAATTTGCCGCACTAATAGAAACAAAGGACTCTTACATAGTCCTTTGTCTTGAAGAAAAAGATGTAGACAATATGCTCTCAGACGAATCAACAAAGAAACTAAAAGAACACGGATTCGAAATTGTAATACCACCTCAACTACGAGCCAAAAAGTCCATAGTGATTAAAAGGGTAGATAAGAGCATACTGAAACAAACACCAAATGATATTGCTAATAATATACAAGAGAAGAACGCATGGGCCAGAGTCGAGGAGGTCGTGTTAATGCCTGGTGCTCCTACCATGATGAAGGTCAGGTTTGGAGAGATCTCCATGGCACAAAAAGCCCTAGAGAATGGCCTGTGTATATCCCATTATCATCTGACAAAATATCAAATTGAGCAGGAGGAATTTTTTCCAATAACACCCTGTTGGAATTGCTACAAATATAATCATCTAGCTGCAAACTGTCCTCTAAAAGATAAGAAGTACTGCTCTGAATGTGCAACAGAGGGCCATACATTCAGAGAATGTAGCAATAAAGATAACCCAAAATGCCTGAACTGTAATGGGGAACATCGAACACTAGCAGCGCGTTGTCCCATAAGAAAAGAAATAATTAGAAACCTGAGAGAAAAGGAAAGAACAAATAAGAAGATTGAAACAGACCCCAACAAAACATATGCAGCAATTGCAAAGCTGCAAGATACCACATCTAAAGTACTGAAGAAAACTAAAGAAAATCCCCTCATGCAGCCGACATACCTCAATCTGAGTGAAGGATTACCTTTCACTATCCTAACTAGTATAATACATGCACACCTCAATAATATTGCAAAACCAGGAACATTCGGAAAAACGATTAGAGAAATGTTTGCGGCAAACAATCTGCCAGAGGTAAAATTTCCAGACGACGCCCCCTCAACAGAAATATTTAAAATCGTCACCGAGAGTAGCCTGGGAGCAATGAAACCACAGGAGCACAAAACCAAACAATTCACAGAAGAAACCGTCATGGAAACAGACCCTATCACCCAAGAAGTCACACCACACCGCAAATCATCAGACTCCATCACTCAGCAAACAGAGAAATCACTACCTGCAAAAGTTGATCCGACCAAAGCAAAATTAAGAAAAGAATCCCACTCTGGCCATCGTGCCCCACCATCTTCACCAAGCGATGTGCAGCCAGCAGACTTGGGCAATGAGATCGGCATCCGCTTTTATTCAGTCAACACACCACCTACAATATCAAATGACAGACTTCTGCAGGAAATCAAGGAAGGCACTGTAAAATTCACCTACGAAGACGATAGGGTAGAAGAAACCTATATAGACCAATTAATAACTGCAGGACTTTTAAGTACCAAATATAATAGGATCGAAAGAGTGGATGTCACCAAGTTTAAGAAAATCAGAACTGGACTCAAGGAGGAAAGGAGTAGACACTCACCAGGAGATGCACGAGCTAGCAAACATCCTACACCAAGTTCGCGGGATCCACGATTACACAAACTAAATTATTAAAGATAATCCAGCACAACGTCCTTGCCTGGAATTTGATGAGGAAATCAGAACTCACCAATATATATAGCACAATAGATCCAGACATTATTCTTATCAACGCACATGGTCGGAAAAAAGGTGATAAAATCAAGATTTTTAACTATCATGTACATCAAATGAACATCCATGATGAACCACACGACGGCATAGCAATAGCTATAAAACGCAATATACAGTATAAAATCATAGACAACTTTCATAGCAACTTTCTTGCAGCCGAAGTAAACACAACCAGAGGCCCAATATTAATTGGAACGTCTTATTTAACATTTAGAAGGCCAGTATTCCCTACAGGTGATATTTTAAAACTAATGAGACAAAATAAACCAGCATACTTTATAGGAGACCTCAATGCTAAACACACAACCCTAGGAAATAATATCAGAAACCCAGGAGGAAAAATTCTACATGCTTTCATCGAACACGGGACAATAACTCACCTTGGGCCCGACTTCGCAACTTACGTATCAGCCGGTAACACTGGGAAACCTGATATTGTTTTAACCAACAGGCATCACCATCTCAATGTACATTTAAAAGCTGGACCCACAACAACCAGTGATCATTTACCCATAATAGCAACTTTATCCACGTCTCCGATACAAATTCCATCAATCCCAAGATTTTCACTTAATAGAGCAAATTGGGAAAAATTTAAATTGGATCTCAGCAAAAACGAACCAACACTCCTACACAATAAAGACACAACTGAGATCGACAAATCATTGGACAAATGGTACAATGAAGTAACATCAGCAATGCAAAACAATATCCCAAAAACAACATACCGTACACTACCACATGCACAATTAACACATGAAGAGAAAATGATACAAACTAGATTTACCAATCTATATGAATTCACCAAAACACACGGGTGGAACAATGACATCAGAATATTATACAGGAATTTAAAAGAAGAACTGAAAGAAATAAGTAAGAACAAATACAATGAAACATGGAACAAGCTGATTCAGGACACACAAGCAGATCACAGAAACCCAAAAGCATTCTGGAAAAAAATTAAAAACCTAATGGGAACTAATTCGGAAGACACGAGTTATATTAAGGACAAAAATGGTAGAAAAGCAACAGAACCACATGAAAAAGAGCCAATATTTAGAGAATTTTGGAAAAACATTTTTACAATCAACGACGAAGATAATAGAAGCTTCTGCCAAGAAACTGAACAGGCTACCAGAATATATTTGAACCAGAACACAGAGAAATGGAAACCCACAGAAAAAATTAACCTCAACTCTTTAAACATCAACAACTCAATAATTGCTCCTCTAACTCAAAATGATATTGTAAAAACAATAGCAAGTTTTAAGAATAAAGCACCTGGCATAAGCCAAATTAATAAAGTCGTACTACAAAACATTCCTCAGAATATGATCGAACAGCTCAAAAATATATACAATGCCTCACTTGCAACTGGCTTTTTTCCTACCAAATTTAAATTAGCTAAAATCAGACTCATCCCGAAAGCAGGAAAGAACCATACTCAAGCAGAAAACTACAGACCCATCTCACTACTGGAAACACCCGGGAAAATATTGGAAAAAATAATTAACCACAGACTCAGAAATTTTCTTGACCAAGAAAATAAATATAATCCGAGACAGCACGGCTTTCGAAAAAACCGAGGAACCAATACAGCAATAGCTTTAATATACGAGTCAATCGCAAATGCTGCAAGTAACAAAGAACAATGTAATATAATTTTAAGAGATGTTTCAAAAGCGTTTGACAAAGTCTGGCATGAAGGAATGAAATATAAAATAATCAAATTGGATATGCCTACCAATATCACAGCACTACTGTGTAATTTCTTAGATAACAGAAAGGCTAAACTTATCATTGACAACCATCTAGGACAAACCTTCAACCTATATAGCGGAGTTCCCCAAGGGAGCAACATATCACCAACATTATTCACTGTATATACGGCAGATATGCCGCAACCACGGCAATCAGAATATATAGCATATGCAGATGATGTTACACAGATAATCAGGTACCCGGGAAAATCCAAACAAATGATGGCCATTAGAACATGCAGAGAAATAGAGTTAATAAACAACTATGAACGAAAATGGAAGATAAAAACCAATGTCCAAAAACTCCAAATAATTCACATCGCAAAAATGAACCCATGCCCTATTATCATTAACAATCAACAAATACCATATGTTGCCAAGGGAAAAACACTAGGACTCAAGATTTCCAGAAGCGGAATAATCCCTCACATCAACGAAAGATTAGCTATGGCAAGATCACAACTTACAAAACTTAGAAGATTCCGCCAATTGAACACCAACACGCAATTGCACCTATATAAAGCACTGATCAGGCCACACTTAGAATACCCTCCGATACCTCTGAACACAATTGCAAGAACTAATCAGCTGAAATATCAAGCAGTGCAAAATACAGCCCTCAGAAGAGCGGCAAAACACCAACCACCATACACACAAACAGTACAAGACATACACACAGAACACGGCATAGACCCACTCAACATCAGAATACACACCCAAGCAAAAGCAATATGGGAAAAAATCCAACAAGAACAGGATCCCATACTTAGCAAACTAATTGATGAAAACAACAATATATCACATAGATGGTGGCCTAGAAGTAGGAAAAATGAAATTGAAGAACCAGAGCCTCTATATACAAAATAACAACAAAACAACAATAAAAAACACAACAAATATGAACCAAAAGATGGGCCCAACTCTCCAGACACACAAGGACCTGGAGGGACCCCACAAAAAAAAAAAAAAAAAAAAAAAAAAAAAAAAAAAAAAATGAGGATCATCCCTACAGTGCCACAAGGACCTGGAGGGACCCCCCACCCCTACCCTAAGATAATATGTCTCATGGACACTTAGAATAACTTAGCTTAGCTTGGCTGAGACCGGCCTTCCCTAACACCTTGAACCTCTAATGCAGCACAGTTACGGAAGACAAAAAAAAAAAAAAACCCGTCTCCGCAAGGTGGATAGCCCACCTGCTGTTAACCTTCTCCTTTACTTCCCACTTCTGAACTTTACCTTCTACTTTATCCTTCTCCTATTCTTAGAGCTATGCTCTATTCTCTCCGTACAACCAACCAACCTAGCCATGTCATTATGACCATGACAATAGCGGGTAGGAGCCTGAACCACTCGGCCGCTACGAGTGAAAACTCCGTCGAATGTCACATAATCTGTGGGAGAAGCAGGAGGAAAAGTATTGGGAGGAGGAGGGTTGTAGATATGGGAAGGTTGAGCGGTGGGAGGAACAGGCGAACAATATGGTGCTTCTCTCGCAACGGGTGCAAAGTCCTCGGGTGCCCTGGGTGGGATGGTTGGGTCCAAAGTGACAGGGGCAGGATCCTCATCAGGAGCAGGATCCATATCAGGAGGTGGTGCTGCAAGCAGTAACGGTGGGCAGACTGGCGAAGGAAGTGAAGGATGAATGTGTTCAGGGCGATGGGAAGGCTGGCATGGGCAGTCGCCTTGAATGCAGAAACTGGTTGTCGTAGTGTTTGCAGTAGGTCGTGAAGGACAGCAGGAGTGAAGTGGTCGAATTCAGGAGAGGTGAGAAGTCCCCAGGTAAGCGAAGGGGTTCGCCTAGGGTGAGATCTGCTGGGCTGCAGTCCATGTCCTCTTTGTGTGATGCACGGATGCCGAGGAGCACTAAGGGTAGAGCATCCGTCCAGCTGTAGGGGTCGTGCTGTGCCTTGATGGCGTCCTTCAGCTGATGATGAAACCGCTCTACCATGACGTTGGACTGAGGGTGATAAGCAGTAATGCGGTGCCTGGTAGTGTCGAGGAACTGCAGGAGATTATGCCAGAGTTGTGACTCGAACTGGACTCCTCGGTCAGTGATGACAGACGTAGGAGGACTGAAACGGGAGACCCAACCAGACAGGAGAGAGCGGACGGCTGACTCTGCTGTAGCATCAGGCATGGGAATGGCTTCCATCCACCTAGTGTAACGGTCAATGCAGGTGAAAATATACAGTAGGTGTTCCCACAGGATGATGGAAGAGATCCCACGATGTCGAGGTGCACTACCTGGATGCTTTGATACCGGGCGAGACGACACGTTGCGTGAGGAGGTGCTGGGAGGCCCGTACACGTGGGTGGCTGAGTCCACGGATGCGGTCAGTGACATGCAGCGGTGAGACGCCTGAAGTGCTCTAGGTTGTGGCTTTTACCAATCCCCATCGACGTCGTTTCCTCGCGTAGTAGCAGGGAGCTTCACAACGTCTTGCGTTAGCACCGAAACGTTGATGTAGGTTCCATCTTCACACGTGGTCCTCAGATACGATACAGCTCCATATGCTTGTTGGGAGGTGTCGCAGAAGTGGTGTAACTGCATGGCAGCTGCTGCATTTGCATCCTCGGGTCGGTAGCACCGTGGAATGTGTACCCGTGATAGGTGAGGAGGTTCATCTTGCTATCTTCGCCATGCCAACCTGTTCTGCTCAGCCATTCGTTCATCCTACTCATCTTGGAATATGATTTTGGCTCTTATGACGCTCGGAGCGACGAGTCCCAGTGGGTCATATATAGAGCTGACCATACTCAAAAGGCCTCGTTTCGTCTCCGGTTTCTTAGGGATCTGGGCCTTGACGACGAGTTCGTCTTTCTCCAGGTCCCACAAGATTCTCAGCGGTCGTTCAGTGGGGAGTCTGTCGTCTTTCAAAATAACTTCTTTTACTCCCACGGCTTTTATATACTAGAGTAAATTAATGGCATTAGCAACACCTAGGTTAAGTATTATTACTCTGACATAACGTTTTGGTAAATCTTTTTGGATCAATTGCCCAAGAAACCCTTCCTATTTCATGTATTCATAGTAAACTGCAAGTGGATCCTCCGCCACCCCCCCTCCCCGAAACCTCCACCACCACTACCCCTGCGACTGTAGCGTGAACATTCACCGATAATCATCATCATCATCAAGATTTAGTTTAACCAGACCACTGACACCCATTTGAGTCTCTCCTAAGGCTGGCCAGAGGGTTAGTTAACATATATTTGTGTTTCCATAATTTAGTATTATATTGTTTGGAGGAGATTACAGTATTTCAAAAAGGTCAAAACTGAACTCAGGGAAAATTTTGGGGTATCTGCTTAAATATCTTACATTGTAGGGTTAGTGAAGCACATTGTTCGATACGGGTTATAAATAGAGCATTCAATGACAATATGTTGGACTGTTATTTGTGTTGCAGTTGGAGCATATAGGTGGGGCACCATTAGGGGAAGACATGAGTTGCCAATGCGTCAATCGCGTATCCCCAATTCTTAGACGATTCAGAATAGTTTCGTGATATCGAGAGGATTGTTTTGATGGGGACCAAGGATAAACTGATGATTTGATCATTTTTAGTTTATGACTTGCTGGTTCATTTTCCCAGAACTTATGCCAATCGTCAAATATTAATTGTTTATAGGTAGTTAGCCTCGCCGATAATCAAAATACAGTATATGGTTTTCCACTGCTTTACATATTTCTTTGAAAATTTTCAGCTATGACATGTTCGTCCCAGATTACATATAACTGTAATAGGTTACATTACGTTAGGGTTCGTTATATATAAACGTTTTCTATACATATGTGGATTTTTCGGTTTACATTTAGCCGTGAGGTGGATTTTACAAATTACGCAAGGCAACCATTACAAATGGCGGAGTCGAGGCGGTAGATACCGATAGCGATAGCGAAATATAGGAAAGGGGGAAGAAGTTTTAGTAGTGAAAGAATGTGGGTTAAACGGAACAGACTTTTAGGAGAATTGAAAGTGTGTGGCCTTCTGCCCACTGCATGGTATTGGGTGGTAGGTTGGGGCGACTGGGGCGATGGGAGGGTGGAAAGGATGTGGAGAAAAGAAGGCGAAAGGAAATGGAGGGCCCATCCCTATTTGGGTGGGGTGCACCTCATCTTTAATTTGTTTGGAGGGCCCATTCATTATTTTTTCTGAGTAGGGTTACACTTTTTATTATAGATAGAGGGAAACGGATGGAGATAAAGACGTGGTGGCTATGGTTTTAGGTTGGGGTAGGGGGGGTGGTCATGGGTGTTGCTTGTTTTCTTTCCACATATCTTAATCCGGCTCAAGTTACGTGGGATTGACCTTTGTTGTAAAGGTTTTAACTCTAAATACAAGGGGGAGGAGCCATGTCGTCGGTTCTGTGAGTGTTCATTACAGTAGTCCAATTCGTCGCCATGGGTAGAATAGGCGGAGGGGGGGTTGGGGAATGCAGGGGAAGGCAATGTGATGGGATGGAAGGGAAGAGGTGGGGGAGGGAGGAGTAGAGTGGGGGGATGGTAGAGGGGGAGTGTGGGGAGAGAATAAGTAGTCGATTAGTGTTTAGGTGTGGTAACCCACGATGCTCAAATTATGAGGTTTAATAGTTGGATGGGTAGAGGCGGGGGGGGGGGGGGGATAGGCGCGGAGTTGGAACTCGTGAACGTATGATGTTGTTTAATGCAAGTTATGGAACATTACAGTCTCTTCAAACGGGTTTTCACGCTATTAATAGGCCTTATGTAATCCACCAATAAGGATTACAATAGCACACAGCATGGTTGCAATTGGTAAGAAAAATAAAATATAACATAGCAAAATTTTTTGCCCTGCGTAATTTTTACAACCCACCTCACGCCTAAAGTAAACCGAAAAATGCTTATATGTATAGAAGATTTTCAACTCAATATCACATATTCTTTCACCTCTACAAATATCTGCTGTCACTCATGGGACACCCTGCAATAGTATAAGGACGACATGGGCTATGCTGACAAATTAATGTGACTTACCTGTTGGTGACGACGATAGTAGGAATGAGACCTCAGCATGTTTCAGTGTTCGCCAACCTTGGTAACAACTTGTGTATTCTCTGTGACTACCATGACTGGTAGTCACAGAGAATTAATTACTGGTGTGCCCATCAGTCTCACCGTCGTAGCCATGAACGGCAGAGATATGGTCGTTGTAGTGCTTTTATTTACCCGTTACACATCTCTCACCATGCTTAATAATATTAACTTATCTTCATGACATTCTTATTGTTATCAGTGATTGCAGAATACACGATGTTATGCTCCACCTTCACACAGCCTGTTACTAGACTAACCCCAACATCCTCTAGTACCCCCCCCCCACACACACACACATACAGTGGGCGACATCTGTTGGCCGACCATAGCATTTCCCCCAGCTGTTTCGAAACTTCAGACTCAAGGCTATTCGAATCCTCACTGTGGATGGGTAGTGGCCACGACTTTGGTGCACGATAGTACATCCAGAACTATCAGGAGATCCACTCTTTTCGGTGCTTGGCTTAGCGTAGTACCTCGGAGGTGTTCCCATATGGTGACGTCTTGGTTGTCTGCGACCGACGCTCTCAGAGAAGACGGTAGATTCTCAACAACAATGACTTTGGGGATAGTGATGAATCGGTTCTTTCTTACTCCTAAGCTAGCCACTTTTACACCGATCTCTTCGGTGTTTACACGATTTCTTTCTTTAATGATGGTGCTAATGGAGAAGGAAACTGGCCTTCCCTCTGCCTGCAGCCGGTTAGCGAGGCTACACGTGCAGTATGCACAGGTGTTGCCTGAATCCAAGAGAGCTCGAGTGACCACTGCTCCTTTTGCCTCTTGGTTCTCCTCCTCCACCCTGACTTTCTCTATTGGAAGTGAGACTCTGCTGGACCCTTGTAGTCACAACTCGCAATCGTTGGGTTCTTCACACCGATCATTGCTTCCATTGTTGGTTATAGTTTACCTGACCCATCTATGCAGATTCCTTCTATTCGTGGTCACCAGCACGCTCTGTGTACTCCCAGTCCTTTCCCCCATGGTGCTTGTACCGACTTCGGTCTTCCATGATTTAGCTCCACTGGTTGCCGATTCCTGTGGTGGCATAATGGCCTTAAGTTGACTCATTCTAGGTCGCTTGTGGTCAGGTGATATGCCTATTTGGTAGACGGCCCCAGTGACTGCTCTCTTCACCCTTTGGAAACTGGTCTGTTGTTCTCCTCTTTCATCTTCGCCTTGTTGCGCCTTGCCACTGCTCGTCAGAACTCCCGTGAAGTGCAGAAGCCACGAGTGTACCTCAGAGCAGCCATCTATACCACATATAATCTCCGTTATCCGGTGATTACGACCCAGGCAGGCGAAGCAGCGACGCTCTTCCCTTACGAGTGAAATTCGGTTTCCTGTGGACATGCTGAGTAATGTCCGGCACATCTGAAGAAGGTGATCTCCACTGCATAACGAACAGCGTTCATTGTCCATTTCTCTGGTTGTCCTTATTCCTGATGTCACCAGACCCACACGTTTCTTCCTCGACGAGGATTGACGTGAGGGTGAGTCTGCATATATTCTGCTTGGTTCCTCCGGTCCTTGTCCCTATGGGGCCTCCTCCGCCTTTTCGACCACATCCAATGCGAATTCCAACATCCACTTGATCCTAGGAGGCTTCCCTTGCTTCCTTTTGTATTTATGCTCTTTATCCACATAGTCATCCCTTATCTTTCCTTTGAGTCTCTAAGCTAACATATGTATTGATTCATGCGTGTCAATCTGATGTAGTTCTCCCAGAACCTCCAAGTTCCTCATGCAATTCCCCAGTTCGTCTGAGAACTGTTGGAGGCCTTTTGCGTCATTTAGTCTCACAGTTGGACCTCGCAGAGCTTTTTTTATTAGCTGACAACGTAAGTGTGCTTGTTGCCATGACGTTTCTATAATATGTCCAAAGTTTCCTTGTACCCTGCTTTGGGATCTTGTTTTTGCAGGCATCCCTGCAAAGCGTCCTTAGCGGGGCCAGCGTAGGCGACGAAAAGTGTCCCTAATTTCAAAGCATCAGGTATCCCAACGTGTCGCTGGAAGGCTCACTTGAACTCCCACTATTCACCACAAGTTCCTTTGCTGAACTTCAGAGTCGGCCTTTGGGAGAACCTCATATTTTCTAACAGCTCTCTCACCCAACCCTCACACCACGGCGAGTCGTCCTTTTGGTCCTTCATCATCGTTAGTGGTTTCGGTGAGCGAGCGTGATGCTTGGAAGTACTTTCGCGCTTCCTCTGGTGAGATGTTCCCAGCTCCGTGGTTAAGGTGAGCGCTGGGAGTGCTTTTGGAGTATATAGCGTTCTTCGTCATTTTCAGTTTCAGAGGAAGGTTGTGTCTCTGGTAGTGATAACACCTTTCCGCGATCTTCTGTGCTGCCCTTATTTTGTAGTTGATTCATAGTGACGTTCTGCATCATCGCTGTTATGTGAGCGATCATCTGCTGCATCTGTTGGTATTGCTCATATAATTGCCCTTCAATCCCTTCGTCTGGTGGTTCCTTTCTCTTTTCGGGAGACAAGTTTATCTCACCCTGCCTTATCGGCGTGGGTGAGACGTTGGTTTCTATGTCGACAGTGTCTCCTTGTTCCACGCCGGAGACGCTCCTCACTTCTGACTTATTCCTTTCCATGTCCATGACTGCCAGAACAGCGAGAGTGATCTGTCTTGTTCGATGAATGTATGCAGTAACGCTTAATATCAGCTACTAGTTATGGTAACGCCCCACGTTCACTGAACTCACATAAGTGGAGTTGATGTCACACTGACGCGTGCCATACGCACGAGTGACGTCAGACAAACAGTGCCATACGCACGAGCGACGTCACACAAACGCGTGCCATATGCACGAATGATGTCACACAAACACTTGCCATACGTTTGATCGATGTGCCTCAAACACGTGACATGCCATACGCACGAATGATGTCACACAAACATGACCACAGAGACCCCACAATCAATGTAGGGACTCATTACACAACTGATGTCACAAACACTACTGTGGCGCCCTTACTTACACAACCTTACTTAGCTGTCACAACTTTTATTTTCTAACAGAAAGGGCTCTTCTCTCATTCTTATTTACACACACAACTCTCACCAGCCTTCTTAAACTTAGGAATCTAGTCTGGCTGTACGCTCTGATCACTATATCTCCCGCGTGTTCACACGAATGTTATTGACACTGAGGCCGCTGCAGCTGACTCGGGTCCTCGCGACCTGTCTGTAATGAACGGTAACACTCCCGCGCACTTGTATGAACAATTTTGGCACCGAGACCAGTCTTTCTGACACCAGTTCTCGTGGTAGCCAGTGCAATTATCTGCAATGAACACTAACACTCTCGCGCGATCGTCCGAACAATATTGACAGGAAATCCAGTCTCTTCTGACATAGGTTATCTTCCTACCGCTCCATACGATGACGTAATCCTTGGCAGCTCCCACGATGGTCCTATCCCACGTTTTGACTGTAATCGCTCATAGGAGCAATTGTGGCTGTGCAGGACAATAAGACCCCCGTCGTTGACGCGATGAGTACAATTCGGTCAAATCCTGTTGACTACATTTCACTTATAACAACTGCTGATACATCGGGACACACAGTTTGAATATTATGATCAATATACAATACATAAATACACTTATTAAAGTTATTCAGAGATCTGAAAGGATTCAACAGTTCACACTCACACTCACGTTTTCTGTTCTAGGGTTAGACCTGTAACGGTGATAAAGAACAAAAGAAAATCCATACTGCTGTCACTATTGTAAAGGTGGGAACACCTCTTACTTATACCTTTTTTACTGTATTCTCTCTGTCTTAGCTCTGACCTGTGGTAGCATGGCTCGAGGGTAAGACCCATGGAACTGTAGTTATGGTCCAAAGATATGGGGAAGAAAATAAAGGTGGTCACTGTAGGAAAATAATACCCCCTAACATACAATAAAAATGGTTTATTACAAAAATACTAGACTTCTGTCTAGTTCCAGTAAACTACCATGTATTAGACTAATATGAATCATTAGGTTTTAACAGGCTAGCCGTCATTATGATCATGACACAGTACATCTCTCGCAATTACCATCACTTGGTGTATCCTTTAAACAAGACAACATATTACCCTTATGCCTCGTACACTGGAGTACCAAACAATACACTTCCTGAATACAAACTGCACGGATGACCTTCATGGCTCCACCCATGGTACTTCACACTAAGGTACAATACAACTTCCAGTATACAAACAAAATGGTGTACCTTGCACAAAACCACCTAACACTGTGATCACACCTATAGTACACTGGAGCATCAACCGAACAGGTTACCTGAAAATGTAGCTTGTAGAAAGTAATAGGACTCTGCAGTAACCCCACATCTAAATTCCTGGAGAGCTACTGTGGTTACAATTCGCAAGAACAAATGGCTCCCCTCATACACTTGCTAGCTCTAAACACACATAGTACTGAGGAGATTATACACATGAATTCTCCGACAAATAACACGCCACAGTCATCTGTACTTGGCGGTGAACTCATACAACAACACTGTCTGAGCGGGTCATGTTTACATCGCTGGCGAGCAACAAGTGGACACGTCCAGGCCAACAATCTCCCAGCGGCTGGTTGCGGGCCTGTGGGCCTTAGGGTGAGATCTCAGCTCACCCCATAACTGTGTTGGCGAGGATATCCGACCTTATTGACGTTCATTCGTCTCCAAATACTAGTGTGACACGACCAGCTTGGCTTCTCTCTCTCTCTCTGTATGGATGGAATTCGTGGCTTAGAGTGAGTAACACGAATATCATAGCATTACTGGGCTGAAGGCCCTTGATCACTGCATATTCACACAGCAAATAACTAAGTTAAAAAAAATTAATATAACGAGATGGAATGGACACGGGACTTCACCTCTGTACGGATGGAATTCATGGCTTAGAGTGAGGTCAGGTCAGGGGCCCTCTGACCGTCTCTAGCCCTACAACCAGCGGTCTCCCAATCGTGAGTTGCCAAGTTACTTACACAAAGTAAATCTACAGACTAAGTTTCTCTACACAGCTATATATGAAAATGAGGATACAAACTCATTTCAATCTTGTAAAGTTTCACTTCTCAAACTAAGTAGTGACTGAGCTCTCAAAGACAAGAACAAAACTAACGACAAATACTCAGAACGGCAGTACTGTGGAGGGGGAGGGGGGGGGGCAGATAACTGAGACTCCGTTAAACTCCAACGATAAATACGTTTTGTGCTTACATTTCAGGCAATTATCTATCTTCTACAATACAAGACTGACAATACTGTCTATGCTTCCAACGGATTCTCTGATGTACATACATCAAAACAAAATGACTTTAGTTACGAACGCCCGCCCAGTGGCGTTTCTAGCCTTCGGAAAGTGGGGGGCCACTTTGGGGCCAAGGTAAATGTTGGGGGTGGGGGGGAGGGGGAACCAAACCTGTGTACAACTTGCAAGATGCAGTTTTTGGCAATATTACACGAATCTGATTGACAAATGTGAAGTGACGTCTCTCATGACGCCAGCCTAAAATAATCAGCATATGGTGGTATAATGGCAATGCTCTTATTCCACTAATCATGATTCATTGGAATATTGACACACTTGAACATATCTCTAAAACTGTATTATTGCTCACATATTCACACAAAGGGCGGTAAGGAGGCGTATCATATGTCCCAAGGGGATGAAGAAACTGTACTACTTGAGAATGAATGTGAGAAGGACCTGGGTGTGTATGTTGACAATGAGCTGAAGTTCTTGGGGCATTACAAGAAGAAGGTAAATCAGGCAAATAAATTATTGTGTCTCATAAGAAGGTCGTTCAGATATCTAGACCAGTGGTTCTCAACCTTGTTTGCCCCATGCACCCCTTTCACCATATGTCAGAATGCCATTCCCCCCTCCTTTCCAAGATTGTCTGCGTTAAAAAGTGCATTCCAAATAATAGGCATATACTACTGAAAATCCTTTATTTTTTCCATATTAGTACATATACATTCCCCCCCCCCCCGAAAACCTGAATTCCCCCCCCTGGGGGGAATTCCCCCCTGGTTGAGAAACCCTGGTCTATACCATACACTCAGCAGAATCAGGGCACCTTGTTTGTGCAGGTCGCGTGGTGGGGGAGCGGCTGATAGATTTAATGTTTGTTCGGGTAAGGCAACGCCAGCGCTGTAGTTGAAGCCAGCGGCGATAACACTCCTGGCATTGGGCAATCGCCCAAGATTTACCGTGTGGCGTGTTCAAGAAGGCATACACGGGTCACTGGCCTTCGGAACTCTCTAGATACGGTTTACACACGCAGTTGGCGCACCATATCGTCAGCTCCTGGGACCACTGCCATGACCCTGTCCAATGGCCATGTGTGGCGAGGAAGATTTTTCCAGTGACGAGGACAAGGTCGCCTTCCTGGAGATTCCGGGTTGGTTCTATGTACCTCTGTCTTTTGCGGAGTAGTGGAAGGTACTCCCTCACCCAGCATTTCCAGAAGCGGTCTCCTAGGAACTGCACGTGCCGCCATCGTCGTTGATATGAGTCCTTCAGAGGACATCCTCCCAGTTACAGGTCAGCGTGTGGGCCACCGTGGAGGACGTGGGCTGGTGTAAGTGCTTCCAGGTCTCTCACGTCGCTCGAGTCAGGTGTGATGGGTCGACTATTTATGATAGCTTCCACTCCACAAAATAGCATCTGCAGTCGATATTCATCCAGGACTTGGGTCCCCACATTTGCTCTGAGAGCCTTTCTGACTCGGGATTTGCCGTTCCCAGACTCCTCCCATGTGCGAAGCCGCTAGAGGGTTGAATGCCCATTCTATATCCTTCTTCTCAAAGCGTCTTCCAGTCTTCTCATGTCGTTCGACGCAGGTATGATGGTTCGACTATTCATTATTGTTTCCACTTCACAAATAGCATCGGCAGTCGGTATTCAATCAGGACTTGTGTCACCAGAACTGTTCTGAGAACCTTCTGACTGTTCAAATTTGCCATTCCCAAACTCCAAACGTCGTGCTGCTTCCCTTTCTTCCCCCTTTGTGAAATACGCCTCCAGCATTTCAGTCACAGTTCGTCGCACTTCTGTGATCATGTTGGACCCGGGATTTTGGTCAGGTGCTGAGCATTCAATTTCAATAGAGGGTGGCCCCTTTCAGCTTCTGTTGCCGCAAAGTCGTGGTCGTTCAGATCTGGAGGGACAACTACCTCTGGGTCTCGGTCACCTTCGCCCATGTTCACCCTTCCATTTCGTTGCTCTGGATCTATTTCCACAACCTCTTGTCCTTTTATTGACATTAATTTACAGCTCCGGTTAGGTCTCAAAGTTTGTTCGATGAACCACTGCTCACTGCCTGTATGTGGTGGTGCAGCTCGCTGCTTGTATTTATGTTTGACGATACTAGGTCACTGCTGGTTGCTTGTGGTGTTACAAGTGGCACTTCACTGCTGGTTGCTTATGGTGTTACAAGTGTCATTTCACTGCCTGTCGCTTAAGGTGTTACAAGTGGCATTTCACTGCCGGTTTTTACGGTGCGACAAGTGTCATTTCACTGCCGGTTGTTTACGGTATTACAAGTGGCATTTCACTGCCGATTGATTAAGGTGTTACAAGTAAATTTAATCACGCTTACTGTTACCGCTACAGTAGAATAAACTAGAGAGGGAGAGAAAGAGAGGAATAGAGAGAGAGAAGGGGGGACAGGAGAGAGACAGAGGGAGTGTTGACAACGAGCTTTGCTGAGGTGTGAAACAGCTGACCCTCGCCTCCGGCTGACTAGCTCAAGCAGTTTCTAGCCGTCTAGTGAACTATCAAGTCAGGGAGTTAATAAGTCCTACATTAGACCCAAAACACGAAAATTTTATATGGTTTAACACCCTACACTACTCAAATATATTATATGTAGTCGGTAATAATGATGGAACATACGATTGGATAAATTATCTCATACGTAACATATGTTATTTGTACTCTGCAGGTTTTGACCGAATAAAGAACAATCAAGTCCTACGTGCAAGGTTCTCCTTATCCCACAGTCGCTCATTGGGAGGTTATACTTACCGTGTACTTCGTTGATTTGGTTATTTGTGACCTTAAAACCGGTGGTAATGAATCAATTTTCCTTTCCTTCGTAACCTCAGAAGCGGGCGGCAGCTCTGCCTGTACGAAAAGGAACACTCGCAACCTGTGGTCCACACTCATATGGCAGTGTCCCGACCAGTGCTGATGTAATGTATGTTTTCCAATTTAAGGGTACAAGTATGCAATACGAAAGGAGGACATGAAATTCAGATATCATTCGACGATTCCTTATTTTTACGTAAGGTTAGTAACATATTAATTCGTTGCTGATGCAGTAGAAAAAACGATGAGGTTGACAGGTCAACGGATATGATCATTCTGGCACCACCGTGTAGTGAAAGCAGAAGGATTGTACACTGATTAGTACTTCTGAGGTTTACGTCTGGCAACCACGATGTGAGGCTCCGTATATCAACGGCGAGTATCGTCTCACATTTGGTCTAATTGTATTTGTTGTGATAAATTAGTTTATTTACTTCCTTTAGATAAGTGTTCCATGAACTAGTTTCGTGTCTTTTTATACATAGCAAACGGAAACTGGTATCGTTCAAGATAATCTACTTAATATTTCTTAATACACACCTATATTTACGACCTTGGATCACGGTTATGTCAAACTGTAACAAATTAACTCCGACTAAATTGTCTGTGTATTGAATCTTATAGTGCAATCTTCTTTTAGGATAACTGTTCACTAACATCTTTGGTGTTGCTTATGAATTAAGAGGCTCTTATTCATGTACACCCTATAGTAATCAGTCTGTCTTGGTAATTGGTGTATTTACTGTCGTTATTACACAATCAATAAACATAACTAATATCTTTTATGTGGATTACATGTATGTGCAAGTAAACTTGTGTTCAACTAGAGGCTCTGTAATACTACTAGATTTGGTGAAATCCTATACATACCACATGGATGCACGGAGATTATTTAATGCTTGTGAGAGTCATCGTCTAACACAGTGGTTCTCAACCTTGTTTGCCCCATGCACCCCTTTCACCATATGTCAGAATGTCATTCCCCCCTCCTTTCCAAGATTGTCTGCCTCAAAAAGTGCATTCCAAATAATATGCATATAATACTGAAAATCCTTTATTTTTTCCATATTAGTACATATACATTTACAATTTTACATGGATTATTTTTATAGTGGAGTTTTACAAATTAAATGCCAATTGAAAATGTTGATGGATTTATAAAACTTGAATAAAAGTAAAATAGTTTTTTTTATATTTATAATGAATTACTTAACAGACCAAACTGAAGCATAATGCAATAAACAAAAAAATCAATAGAATACCAGGATATTATAAATTTGTAATTAATTTTATTCGGATGAAGATTACAGTCAATGAGAAACCTGTGATTGTTTTTTCTTCGCCAATTCTGGGATACGCGGAGGAGTGCTTGAAAGGGCACAACGCAGGTCATTTTCTACCTCTAATCTACTACGTTGCTTCGTTTTAATTTGCAACAGAGTTGAAGAGCCTGACTCACAAAGATATGTCGACACAAACGGAAGCAATGCACGGATAGCTCTTTCTGCCACTTTTGGGTAGGAATCGCACATCAAGGCCAGAATTCTGTGATGGATTTCTCATCGAACATATCTCTTGCTCCCGAATCAGTTTCCCCCCCCCCCCCCTGAAAACCTGAATTCCCCCCCTGGGGGGAATTCCCCCCTGGTTGAGAACCCCTGATCTAGACGGTCCGTCCCTCGTAACGATCTTCAAGAGTGAAGTGCTTCCCCATCTGGAGTACTGTTACCCCGTTTGGTCCCCGAGATATGCTCGGGACTGTCAGTTGGTTGAAAACATTCAAAGGAGGGCCACCAGACTGGTGCCTACACTTCGGCACCTCAACTACCCTGAAAGATTGGAGCGCCTGAACTTGCCTAGCTTATACTACAGACGGGCAAGGGGTGACCTAATTGAGGTGTATAAGCATCTCAAGGGGCACTGCTCAGTCGAGTGTCCTTACTTGGAGCTGGCGGACGCTCGCCCCATAAGGGGTCACAGCTCAAGATTGAAGAAGCCGCAAGTCCAGAAAACTGTGAGGGCAAACTTTTTCGGAGTGAGAGTTGTGAACTCTTGGAACAATTTACCAGAAAGTGTTGTAACGGCACCGAGTGTGGGCTCTTTCAGGACAAGACTTGGTCAACACTGAGGCAGGTTCAGGTACATTCAGGAGCCGGTGCATGCCCAGTACTTGCCAACAATGCTTAACAGAGACGTGATCGATCGCCCAAGCGGGTAACTAGTCGATCATTTGATGAAGAGGATAAAAGAAAAGGAAAAGTAACAGAGACGTGACCGATCGCCCAAGCGGCTAACGAGTCGATCAGTGGTGAAGAGGATAAAAGTAAGGTAAAAAGTATAGTAAAAGGCGTAGTCTGCCCCTCAGGCGGCCACACAGCTGCGACCAGCTGCATCTCGCTTAGTAAGCTATTTGAGTTGTAAAGAGTCTCTTCACTTAACACCTGGCCAATGTTGCTTTTCAGTATTCAAGCCTTGTAACATGTTTGTATCAATGGTGTTCATTAAACTCAACCTTTTCACTTCCATCCATTTGGTTAAGGCTGAACAAGTGTTCATTTGATAACTAAAGTGCTTTGAATCAGCACAGCCTTCGTTTACTAGTTTATGTGTGTCATGGGTTGCGTTAGGCTTACCCACGCAACCAACTCCAAAGTTTGTTTTACCAGAGATAAGACGCCCGGCGAGGCATAACTGGGACATGTATTTTTCAATTAGTGTATGTCAGCCAGCCTTTAGGGGGGTGGGCAGTGAAACAGTGTTGTACTGTTCATCGCTTCACACCCAAAAACCTCATTTTAAGCAGTATCCCCTGAGCCATGGGTTAGTTAAGACGTCGCCTCCAGCCTCTCCCTCCTGAAGGGGGGGCGGGACACCACACCACACAGAGTCCTCCACCGCACTCCGTCCTGTGAACCGTCGTCGACACGAGACTAAGCGTGTTAACCTAGGTTTGTTATCCCCGTGGAAATATCACGTGTGGATGCCTGGTTGCGACAAGAGCAATCCAGGCTGGCCTATCAAACCTACAGTAAATGGTTAATTAATTCACGCTTACAGAGTTCTCCCGCACGACACCCGTCTACTGTGACCGTGATCGACACGAGACTAAGTGTGTTAACCTAGGTTTGTTATCCCCGTGGAAATATCACGTGTGGAAGCCTGGTTGCGACAAAAGCAATCCAGGCTGGTCTATTGCACCTAATGGTTAATTCAAGTCACGCTTACCAGTTCTACTTGCCGCGACAACCGTCCACAGTGACTGTCAGTGACGCGAGACTATGTGTGGTAACCCATGAGTACCTTTTTGTTGTTATGGCCGGGGGAAGAAGTTCTTGTGATGAAGCCTGGTTGCAACAAAAGCAATCCAGGCTGGCAGTAAATGTATCACTTGAAGAATTAAGGCTCTGTTAAGTCACACCCATAGTAGAGTAACCACATGTGTCCCCAAGTTGAAAATTCCCTGTTTTAGAAGATTAATTTTATTACAGCGTGAACGTGAGTAAATCATATATCCATGCAAATTGTAAATCATCGTATGGAAGCTTGACAAATAAATGTAAGTGCAATTATCTGCCCGTATCTGTGATCCTATCTTATTATTACTAAAGGTAATGACTGATTGGTTATGACATAGTATAACCAATAACTTAGATGGATGTTGAAAATTAAATGAATTCATTAAATCATCATTTATCAAGTATAAATCATGGAATGTCGAGTGGTGGAGTGAACTTCTACGTAGATACGCCATAATCTCCTGTAAGTAATCAGTGTGAAGGTATCGGACTCTACGGTAAGAAATAAGAAATACGACATATTATTATCTTTATATAATATAATCCACTCCTACTACCACGGATACAACCAAAACCATGACAATGTGCTGCATGTGAACTGTATAATTACTAACCAGGAGAGCACGAGGGCCCTTGAAGCGTGAAGCCCGTGGCTCGCCCTCCCTTCCGGACGGTTCTGGATAGTCAAGGATTCTGAGACGAATGCTCTGACCCCGCAATGTAACGGCGCCAAGCAGCCGAAAGGTTAGCAATATAACTACCAGGCAAGGAATAAAGGGATAAAGACAAAGATTTCGGCGAAGTCCCGTTGTACATTATTTTTTTAGTTTTTTTTTAGCAGTTGTAATGGGACCCCTGTACTATGCAGCTATTAAATATTCTATCAACTCTGTAAGGAACAGAACCCTGTCTTTCTTTCGATTTCCGAAGGATCCAGAAGTCAATCGTACACCTACTTCTGTCAATGTTGACTGTTGACTGTTCATTAGTTTTTATGGGCTCTTTCTTTGCTTAATGCATTTAGTATTGATAGCGTCCACTCTTCAGAATTGTTAGTTAATATCAGAGTAACATTAGGATATATAAAATGAGCAGGATACTGTTGTATTGTTGAAAATGTAAGACTGGAACTTAGATGTTTTGGGTTATTTTTCATTTTTGGACCGCCCACGACTTTTTGGGCGAAAGCTAAGGTGCTCCATTGTTTCCTTTTTTCCTGTGTGATTTATCAAGATATATCGTGATCATCTCTGGACAACCCTTCCCCAGGAGTCAGTGGATGCTAGAGAGAGTACTGGAGGCACTACCGAGCGCAGATGGCCTGGTGCGAAGTGTTAAAGTGAAGACAAAGGACTCAGTGTTAATACGCCCAGCGACAAGACTCTGCCTGTTGGAAGGGGTCGGAGAGTGAAACTAATGGTAGGCCGTAATTTCGTGTGAAGCCCGACAGGGGGAGTGTTATCACCACACACAATTGTGCGGGCAGGCCACATGTTAAGTGAAGAAACTGTTTACAACTCAGAATAGCTAACTAAGCGAGATGAGGCTTGTAGCTGCTGCGTGACTGCCTCAGGGAAAGGCTGTCACCTTCTACCGTAGAGGCAACATCTTGATTCTTGTCAGCCAACATCTTCCTGCAGGACAGTATATTTGTTCTCGTTGGTCTAACCGTAGACCCCAAAACGTGACTGTGATTGTGAAATGTTGAATCCTCTGAGAACTCTAAATAGCTTTAATAAGTGTAATTATGTACTGTATATTGATCGTATTATTCAAGCTGTGTGTCCTGATGTACCAGCAGTTGTTATATGTGAATTGTATTCAACAGGTTTTGACCGAATTATACTCATCGCGTCAACGACAAGGGTCCTATCGTCCTGCACAAACCAAAACCGCTCCTATGAGCGATAACACACTCATCAAGCAAAATAGGACACTATGTTTTTATTTAACTCCAATTGGTCCTAACTGTACTGATTTATTTGTTAAGGATGTAACTATTCATTCTTTTCGTTTGCTAAAAATATTGTTTCAGTTCAATTATAATTATAATTGGATTACCTGAAGATTTGAACCCCAACTTACAGTATCTAACCTGAATATTAAGCAGCGGTAACGCGCGTCTATCTTGGACAAACATGAGAAGGGTTTTATCCAGTGTGACCTGTTGTGATAGGTTTCCCGGCAAGCTGGCATCCGGTTTCTTCCTGTGCAAATACTGGATAAAACAACCGCCCATATGGCTAGTAAGCTGACAAGAGGCTAAAAAAAAAAACACACACTAACCTACAGTATCTTATCCAAACTTGAGCTAGTATAACAACCACCGTCATCAGATGTGATATTGTGGGGTACGAGTTGTTTGGGTTCACACTCAGGATGGGATGGAGAAAGGAAACTCATAATGTGCTCTGTGTATACATGTTGTATTGGATGTACAATGCAGCTTGGTGCTGGGAAGGCAGCATGGTTACAAGCGTTGAGTAGAGAGAGCTGGTTGGTGAGGGTGCTCAAAGGAAGACAGCTTGTGGGTCGCCATGCTCGCCGGCGGGAGCGAGGGCCGCCAGGCAGCGGCGGAGGAGGTGGTGCTGCTTGCTGGTTGGTGTAGGTAGAAAAGAGAGAGGTTGGTTGGTTGGTTGTACGGAAAGAATAGAGCATAGCTCTAAGAGTAGGAGAAGGATAAAGTACAAGGTAAAGTTCAGAAGTGGGAAGTAAAGGAGAAGGTTTACAGCAGGTGGGCTATCCACCTTGCGGAGACGGGTTTTTTTGTCTTCCGTAACTGTGCTGCATTAGAGGTTCAAGGTGTTAGGGAAGGCCGGTCTCAGCCAAGCTAAGCTAAGTTATTCTAAGTGTCCATGAGGCACATTATCTTAGGGTAGGGGTGGGGGGGTCCCTCCAGGTCCTTGTGGCACTGTAGGGATGATCCTCATCTTTTTTTTTTTTTTTTTTATTTTTTTTTTTTTTTTTTTTTTTGTGAACTATTTTGGTCTTTGTTTATTTGTGGGGTCCCTCCAGGTCCTTGTGTGTCTGGAGAGTTGTGCCCATCTTTTGGTTCATATTTGTTGTGTTTTTTATTGTTGTTTTGTTGTTATTTTGTATATAGAGGCTCTGGTTCTTCAATTTCATTTTTCCTGCTTCTAGGCCACCATCTATGTGATATATTGTTGTTTTCATCAATTAGTTTGCTAAGTATGGGATCCTGTTCTTGTTGGATTTTTTCCCATATTGCATTTGCTTGGGTGTATATTCTGATGTTGAGTGGGTCTATGCCGTGTTCTGTGTGTATGTCTTGTACTGTTTGTGTGTATGGTGGTTGGTGTTTTGCCGCTCTTCTGAGGTCACCACGAGGTCAGGTCTTATATAGCGGAGGTAGGCGTGGCTTATTAGTTGACCTCCGTCATGTAAGGCGGCGCTGGTTGACCTAGACCACGAGGCATACACTGGGGAATTCGCGGGGTCGACTACTCAGCGACAAGCGTTTGTAGGGGAGGAATCCACTACAATATGCTTAGAGATCGAATCAGGGTGGTGGTGATTATTATAATTCATAATTTGTTCATTTATTAAATTTTAATTTGGTTGCCACTATGAATTGCTCTTCCGAAAAACAAAGAAAATTAAAAACAAACAAAAAACAGTACCGACTACATTTTTGTCTGATGAAAATATCGGAAGTCAAATAGCTAAGACAACACTCGAGTGAGGTGACGCTGCTTTATCAACATACAGGTAATAACTCAACATCTCGTTTACGGTACTCGTCCAAGTCAGTGTCCAGTGTTGATGAACACTGTCGTGTATTTACCAACCTAGAATAAGCTTTGTCAATAAATTTGTTAAACTAACGAGAATAAGCGCTTAAAGACCCTACATCAGTTGTTAACGCTCAGTAACACACTTTAATATCAACATTTACTAACCTTGAAGACGCTCCTTAGTTACTGAAGAGCCTTAGTGAGGTACAGGTGAATATCTCCCCTCACAGCTTATATCAACGTATTCATGGAACTCAGGATGTGTCATGCCATGAATTATAAAACAGAAAGAAAACTTGCGAATAATGCTTATGTTTCTCTCTCTGAAAAACAACCGGAGATAAGATAGTGTAGATAAGCGGTGCGGCGCGGTGTTATTCATTAGAACTGTGGATTAGGCACAGTTGTGTCTGACTCCTCGTCACTGAAGGTAAAAAGGAGGTCCGTTTGTGTGTGCGTGTGTGTGTGTGTGAGTGTGTGTAAAACCTAAAACAAGTGGCAACTATGATAGAAAGATACGAGCAGGTGATACAGTATATAGTGACCAATAACTGCTACATATGTAGCGATAAAAAAATTTTGTATGGTGACCAACATGTGTTATATAGTGACCAACAGGTGATATATAGTGACCAACAAGTGTTATATAGTGACGATCAAGTGATATACAGTGACCAACAGATGTTATATATGACTATCAGGTAATATATTGTGACCAACAAGTCATCTATAGTGACCAACATGTGTTATATAGTGACCAGCAGGTGACTTATAGTAAACAACAAGTGATATACAGGGTGATTCACAAAGATGCACGTACAGTCGCGATCAAATTCTTAAGCCAGCCAGTTTTGGCCAACACGGCAACGTCGGAGACGCGTATGCACGAACACCCATAGCGTGTGCAAGAAACCTCGATTACGTGAACAATCCCTTATATGGCATTTCTACTGTATATGCATATCCTTTATGAAATACACAATTTACAGATGATCAATGGTTAAATGGTACTACCATTGTACCATTGATGAAATACACTCTACCATTATGGTAGAGCGTATTTATACTTTATTACTTTTAACATAACATTATCATTGATATTGGCCACCATCAGTCAGTAGATAAAACACAAGTGATCCTGGGCTCTTCGTGCCCGGTGGCGAGTCCGGTGGTACAGTTTACTAAGGCGTACAGCGACATCGTTTATCAGCGTAAATAAAATGGCTAATTAATGCTTTCCTAAAGAAACTATCGACATGGGACCAGGTTTGTTCCACTCTACGAATTTTATTGCTATTTTTCCACCAAGTTTGATGAAAAACGATTGTGCCGTTATGGCTGCCCAGAACAGGCACACACATAGACACACGGCTATTCCTATAGTATATTAGATAGATGGTCGTGGTTGTTATTGTAGGTTATGTATCTATGCTACTGTGCCGAGTAGCAACCTTGTAAATATGCTACTGTGCCGAGTAGCATTTATATATGTAATTAAGTGGCAAAACTGCACGTGTTATGTGGCAACATTGCCCCGAGGCTGCCATATGGCAAGGCAGTCTCAGTCTGACTCTGTGGGCCGTGCATGGCACACGCTAGTCACCACTTGTATTTCTCCTATCCGTTAATAAATGGACTTCAGTGTTACCCTGTGTTTCCCTACCCATCACTGCCTTCTTCAGGGAACACTTGGAACCTTCATGGCGCAGTGAGTAGGATCTGTGAACTTACAAGTGTGAACAATGGACAGTTAGCCGGCGGTGTGCGACTGCCGGCGATGTGCGCGTCGACTCTTAGTGTGTTGTGTTGTGTTGCGTTGTGTTTCGCCGCTACGTGCAGTGTTGGTTCGTCACAGTGCGTTTTAGTGACGGTGGCAGTGTTAGTGTCAGTGTATTAGTGTGTCTAGAGCTGAGAGTTGAGCATTGGCCTCTTTTTTGTGGTACCCACGGAGCACGCAGGAGTACACCCTTCTCGCTTGACATCTGGGGAGACATAAGAACATAAGAACATAAGAATGGAGGAAACTGCAGCGGGCCTATTGGCCCATACTGGGAAGTCCCGTTTACACGCAACCCCTATTGCTCATATGAGCATCCAACCTATGTTTGAAGCAATTCAGCGTATTCGAGTTAATGACACTAAAACGTTCTCACCTCCTCAGCGGCTCCAGCCCACGATGCTCTCTGAGACACACACACATATACACACACGCACCCACGCACGCACTCACGGACAGAACAGTGGACTCTATGCGTTATTTCTGCGCTGTTATGTCATATATATGTGGTTCGAGCTGATGAGGCGCCACTTTATATACTAAACCGCTCAGTTCAAGCATACTAAGATGGGCGGTAAGAAGGGACAATGTCAAGATGGCAGACACGACTCCCCAACACCATCCCCTCCACCGGGTGCAGACTCTCATCCTCCACCTCCAGCGACGGACATTGCCACAATTCTGAGGTGGATGGATTACAGGGACGAGAGATGCAGAGAGATGGAACTTCAGAGGGAGGAGATACGAAGAGAGGAGGAAAAGTCGCGCTTTGATGCACTATTGGCAACCCTGGCGCTAACCCACCCTCCCTCACTCGCAGGTATCGCGCACGAAGGCGCCAGTACCCTCCCTCCTCCACCACACCAGCATCCTCCAGGTACTCTTGCTACTCCAATAGCTCCCAAGGCATCTGTTCAACCCCCACCCTCCCTCGCACCAGACGTCACGTTTCAGCTTTTTCGTGAGTGGAGGCGGCGGTGGACAGATTACTCCACGATGGTGGACCTTGACAGCATGCCTCCAAACAAACAGCTCATCCAACTGCGGATGTATTTGTCGCTGAAGACCCAAAGAGTTTTGGAGCACACGTTGCAAGTACCTCCAGATTCTACCTCTTCAGTGACGGATGTGCTCGACCTTTTGCAGGAGCACGTTAAGGGTCGGAATAACGAGGCTTTGTGTCGCCGCGCCTTCACCAGCTGCAAGCAGGCGGAGAACGAATCCTTTGACGACTTTTTTATACGTTTGAAGAGTTTGTCGGAGGAGATCGACGTCTGCAAGGAGCACAGCCGAGAATGTGAGGAAGCCTGGATCAAGCACGGGATCTTGGCAGGTGTCAGGCAGGAAGAGTTGGTGCAGCGACTCATCCCCCTGGACGCTTCCTCCACACTTCAGGTGGTAGTGACTAAATGTCGGTCATACGAGGCCACCAAGTCAGCCACCTCTGCCTTACGGGCCACACCTGCTGTGAGAGCTATCTCACAGTACAAGAAGGGTAAGAAGGCGGCCAACAACGTGAAGGCTGCCGTACGTTCTTCCACGCCTCCGCCTAGTGCTTCCAGTGGCAGCTGTGGAAAGCAGCATGGCCCCAAGACATGCCCGGCCGCCGACGCACTGTGTCGTGGATGTGACCGTAAGGGCCACTGGTCTAACACGGACAGGTGCCCTGCACGAGGCCACAAGTGTCAGGCCTGCGGTCGCTATGGACACTACGACAAGTGCTGCCGCCAACCCCAGCCCAAAAGCCCGAGACGAGGAGGAAAGCAGCGCACTTCCCTCTGGGTGGTTCGCACGCAGCCCACTTCAGATGGCCCACGCAGCCCCAAGCAGCAGCTGAGTCACTTCAGAAGGGTGGACTCGACCACACGCCCCAGGGCTACCCCTTTCCCTACCATCCGCGTCGCCGTCACATGTAATGGTCATGATAAGAGCTAACCTGAAAACCTTAAGGATTCATATTACGCTCAAACGTCCACAAAACCTTTCGAGTCCCCCTGTGGAAACGTCCCCCGTTTTCTATGTTTCCCCCGTCTTGGTCTTTGGGAGTAGACGCTGTATGTTGGGACCTGTTGCCATCTAACCCTTTGTAATCAATTTAATTTGGCTTTCGATAGCTGAGTCAGAGCATTGTTGGTGAAGATGATAATAGAGAATGAAAATGAGTTCATAGTCTCAATTTCAAGGTCAGAGTGTACAGTAAATTAATTCATCGGAATAGAAGTAGGTGGACTCCCTGGTCTGTTTTGAGTGAGGGCGCTGCGGGCATTTCAACCGTTAGTAAGTGCCCGTCCCTTCATCCATACAGGTATGTCATTCCACTCTGTGTTGCAATTCGCCCTTCTTTAAGTGATTTGACCCAATTAATAGTTGATTGTGCAAGTGTTACAGTAACGTAGTTGATATGCTCTGAGTGAAGTCATATTTACGTCTTTAACGTCCCCTGAAACGTGATGTTGTTGTCACAGTTAGTAAGTGCCCGTCCCTTCATCCATACAGGTCCCCTGACGCTGATTCCCGTTTGTCTCCCGATCCCATTGTGATTATTGAATCGCTCTACCATCCATCCACGGCCTCGGATGTATTAGATGTCCAGCCGGGATCATATATGAGAAGATGGCACCGATGCGGCCGGATTAATGTGCCCCAAGGCTTCGTTGGGCCAGACCCCAGACCCGCCATGTGTCTGGCTACTCCACAATAACAAAGGCCGCGAGCCCTAGTGTTCTCCCCTGGGTTACTCCTTGGAAGTATATGTCCACAGAGAGTGTTAACATATATTTTCCCCTTTGATTTCATATTAATAAACTTGTTTTAGAGTAATTAAGGTGTATTCATTTCTCCCACAGTATTTTACCTTTATTTCCATCCAAGTGACCTGATACCAAATTACCATACTCACGTGCCTAGACCCTCGTCCATGCTACCCAAGAATAGGTGACGGAACTGAGTAGAGTAAGAACTAAGAGAAGTAAATAAGATGAGGGTGGTGTAGAAACAGAGAGGGAGTCGGGCTCCCTCACATTGGTGACAGACCAAGAATCCGCCCCCTCACATTGGTGGCAGCTCAAGAACGCGCCCCCCTCACACACACACGGTGATGTGTCGGGTCACATCGAGGTGATTCCGGACACCGGCGCTGATACTAAGGTGATAGGCCTGAAGCACCTCCAGAAACTGGGCCTCACCAAACGCGGCCTGGGACCACCGCTGCAGCTGCAGTACTACAATGCGGACGGTTCCCAGATGCCGGACTCTGTGGTCTCCTTTCAATCGAAGATCACTTACGGCGACAGGTCGTGTCACGGATGAATCGACGTGCAGCTTACTCTCGCTACACCCTTGTTGTCGTGGGAGCACTGCAAGAAGTTAGGCGTGGTGCCCAGAGACTTTCCCGAGCAGATCCCAGCTGCTCGGTACACCGCCAGCAGGGTGCGTGAATCAACGAGCGACGCGCCTGGCGCTGCCGCACAGAGCTGCCCAGAACCCGCGTCCACTCCCACCCACACAGGACGTTCCCCTGCCCAGATCCTGTATGGTCACCCTCTCCGTTTTCCTGCACATGCCAAGGTCGCCAAAGTCTTTGCGAAGGAGTGGCAGACCAGAGCCGAGAGCTGCGACCGCCGCGCCGCTAAGCATGCCCAGGACGCCAAGGCTCGGTATGACGACCGTGCCCGCCCTCTTCAGCCA
The DNA here is from genome assembly GCA_958450375.1 of Homarus gammarus. NCBI lineage: Eukaryota > Metazoa > Arthropoda > Malacostraca > Decapoda > Nephropidae > Homarus > Homarus gammarus. The sequence continues at coordinate 6,439,049 of CAUDMG010001384.1, read as the reverse complement.
CTGGAGATTGGTGCCCTTGTCCGTGTCCAGGACCCGACGACGACACGTTGGGACAAGGTGGGCATAGTGATGGGCGTCGGCCGGTCGCGGGACTACATGGTCAGGATGCCGAGCGGCCGTGTCTGGTGGAGGAACCGCCGCTTCCTCCAGCCAGTCCCACCCCTTGCTGCTGGCCCCCTGACCGAGGACGAGTCCCCTACACCTCACGAGGATCCGCCCCACAGTGCACCTCGACGCTCGGAGCGACTTAGGACTAAGAAGTCCACTCAAGACAAAGACTATGAGCGTGAGGAGGGAGGGAGATGTAGGTTATGTATCTATGCTACTGTGCCGAGTAGCAACCTTGTAAAGAAGCTACTGTGCCGAGTAGCATTTATATATTGTCTATTTGTGCATGTATGAATCTGTCTATTTTTGTCAACCTCCTGTCTGTTTCACTGTATATATTCACCCTGTGTCTATTGTAGTCATCTTCTCTATGCATTCCTATTATCTTTTTATCTCTTCTCCTTTTCCATGTGCAGTCAGCCACAGGAATAAGTATACACTGTAGCCTCGTAAGGTCCGAAAATGCTCTGGTAAAGTTGAAACTGCTCATCCAGATGCATGATGAAACTCAGCTCCCTCCACCTGTTATTTCTAACTATTGTCTGTTTCCCCTTCTTTATTTTTCTATTTACTCATCATCCTTCCTTTGATATTCCAAACAACATTAAAAAAAAAGTAAGAGAAAAAGTGGGGGGGAGGAGGAGGGAGCCGTAAGATAACTGCAATCGTCCGGCCGGCAGACAGTGTACAGCGACATCTTTTGCCAGCATAAATAAAATCGTTAATTAATACGTTCCTAAAGAAACCATCGACATTGGACCAGGTTTGTTCCACTCTACGAACTTTTTGCGATTTTTCCACCAAGTTTGATGAAAAACGATTGTGCCGTTTCGGCTGCCCAGAACAGACAGACAGACAGACAGACAGATAGTCCTATAGTATATTAGATATTAGATAATGCCTCGATCACTCATGTCTACCACACCACTCGTTCTAGTTTTAACGTAACACTTGTATCCATGTAAAACAACCGTGCTGCCGTGCATAAAGAAAGGGCATGAAATGTTTGCAGTGAACTCTTACTGTTACATATCATATTACATAAGTATGATAGAAATACAAAATGTTATGTCTTAGGAGAAGCAAATTACTAATATGTTACAAAACCACTTTTAATAAAATAAAAACGAGCACACAATGTGTCTGCTAGACACCTGAATTATGGGATCAATCCATTTTAGAGCGTATCTATATGCTCCTACACTTTGAACTACATCACTTATATGTGATAATATTTCTCTTGTGTGAGTGCCGGGACTACAGATATTATATAAAACAATATACTCCTAGTAGAGAGGATCATAATGGGGACTGGTGCTGGTGGATGTATTATCTCTCTACTATCGCTTTTATTGGTTTTGTAATGATTGTTCATCAGACCATAGCTTACAGCCCAGAGAAGAGCAGCGCATATGCCAATTGCAAGATCAGCCGTGGTGTATAGCATGCTGTAGTACTACCATGGTTGTTATGCAAGAAGGGTTTTTGGCTAAAAAAAAAAAATATGTACGATTCGTCATTGGAACATGGGGAAATTTCTTGGTACACTACGAGGGAACTATTTTTTAAACCAAAAGAAAGAAAATTGATTTGGATGCACATAAAATGTATAAATTTGTAAAGGAATAATATTTTTTATACGATATACTCCATATAGAACAGCACATGCAGAATTGTATTGTTCTTTTTAAAAGCGGTCCATGTTTGTGTACGAAAAATGCCGCCAGCCTCTACTTGTCTCATCGCCGTTTATATCCTCCAAATTCGCCTAACCATCATAAAAGGTAAGCCTTTAAGATAACTAATACAACTAATTTATGTGTAGAAATGTATTGAAATCAAATTAAACTAAAAAAAAAGTCGTAAATGGTTTATTTGAAGAGTGGTGAGAACAGCTTCCACAGGGATGGTGAATGACTTCCTTTATCAGAATTAATATCGACCCAATTTTCGTAATGAGGGCAATTAATAACAGTCCAGCACTACCAAAATAATTATTTCCTTAGTATAAATACTTTGTAGCATAAATTTCATATTTTAATAAGTCCAAATATGCCGAGTAATCAATGCCAGGTGAATCCAAACTGGTCCATCCGTGATGGTCACTGGACGTCCTTTATCAGAAATAATATCGACCCAATTTTCGTAATGAGCGCAATTAATAACCGTCCAGCACTACCAAAATAATTATTTCCTTAGTATAATTACTTATTAGCCTAGATTCATATTTTATTTAGTCCAAATATGCCAGGTATCTAGTGCTAGGTACTTCCCAGGCATGTTTCATTTGTGTATCCGTTTAACCACAATTTGCTACTAATAAGATAAATTCAGTGACCTAAATTCATGTTTTATTTTTTTATTCCCTTAGTGACTCGATGTATTACAAGAAAGAACTACTTTACGACTTGTTTGGGCCAACAGTTGGAGTGGTGATATTAATTAACTTTGCCATTGACAGTATGTCCATGATTTCAACAAACATTAATAAGTCCTTCTAAAGTAAATGGAATTGATGATATTATTATCTTTTGGCCATCCAGCGAATTTAATGATTTTAAGTTGACCGATTTTTACCAAAGTTAGGTTACGTTAGATTAGTTAAGTTGGGTTAGGTTAGGTTTGGTGACATTGAAATTATGTTTTTTCAAATGCCAAGTTGGTGGATGACCTAAACATTCATTTTACCAAATTGATTATGAGTAGATCAAAAACAGAATTGGCTTATAATCCAAGAAAATAGGAAAATGAGGTGCACCTTAGCTTGGGATTCAAGCTTTTTATGCTCGTAAATTGTGTAGCAAGAGCAAACGTTTCGGCCACTGACAACGTTTTCAGGGTGCAAGCATACCAACCCCCAAGTCTTCCGGCAGTTGGTACACCTGACTACTCTACGATGACGTAGTAACAACAAACGACAGTCGGGTATCACCATGGCCCATCTTGAATAATCAAAAAAAATTGTTCCATTGTATTACGACCGCCGGGATACCACGGCATGGTATACACCACGGTTGATCTTGCAATTGGCCTTAAGACCTGACCCAGCTGAGGGCACAGTCACAATGAAACAGAGTTCTCACCGCCGCATGATTAGTCAAACTGGCGTCATGACCTTGTTAATTCAAGAAACTAACCTACCAGCTAGTACACTTGACTCCTGGCCAGACACAACCAGATTAGTGACGACATCTACCGGCCTTATACTTCACATAAAAGGGGCCGACAGCTCCTTCCCAAACCTGTCATAGAAAAAAACGTGGTGGAAATAGACCCAATCACCACAAATTATCAGATAGCGCATCTCAGCAGACAGAGAATCCACAAACCGCCAGAACTGACACAACCAACGGGAAAACAAGAAGAGACATCTCCACTGGCCTTCGTGCCCCCCCCCCCCCCCCATTTTCACCAAACAGAACGCACTCAGCAGACCTACGAGAGGAGATCGGCATCCGTTTCTACTCAGTCAACACACAACCTACAATGTAAAATGATAGACTTGTGCACGACATCAAAGAAGGCACAGTCAAATTCACTTACGAAGATGCCAGGGTAGAAGAAGCCCACACACAAACGTTGATTATGGGAGGACGAATAAGCACCAAAAACAACAAAATTGAAAGGGTAGATGTAACGAAATACAAGAAAATCAGAACGGGACTAAAGGAAGAAAGACACAGACACTCGGCAGGAGAAACACGAGCCAGCAAACAACCTGCACCAAGTTGTCGGGACCCACTACTTTACAAAACAGATCATTAAAAAATAATCCAAAACAACGTTCTTGCCTGGACTCAGCGAGAAAAACAGAACTCATAAACATAACAACGCAGACGTCATTCTTCTCAACGCACATGGACGATAGAACAATGAAAACAAAAAAAATATTTAATTACCATGCATACCAAAGAAACATCAACGAAAAACTGCATGACGGGACAGCAATAGCAATTAAACGAACGATGCAATACGAAATAATTTATAACTTCCAAAGTAACTTTTTGGCAGTAGAAACAACACCACCAGGGGACCAATAACAATAGGAACATCATACCTACCATTCACAAGACCAATATTCCCGACAGGAGACCTCCTAAAACTAACCAGACGAAAAAGCCAGGCATATTTCCTAGGCGATTTGAATGCTCGACACACAACCCTTGGACACCACAACAGAAACCCAGCTGGAGTAATTCTGCACAACCTAATTGAACAAGGCAGCATTACACACCTCTGCCCAGACTTTCAAACATTTATAACACCGAGAAACTCGGGGATACCCGACAAAATTCTGACAAACAGACACCACCATTTACACACACACTCACACACACAAAACCCTGGACCCACCACCACCAGTGACCACCTACCCATAATAGCAACTTTTTCCACATCGCCCATACAGATTCCCTCGATCCCAAAATACTCATTCAATAGAGCAAACTGTGAAAATTTCAAAACAAATCTCAACACTGACGACATGATACTACTCCATAGCAAAAACACAAACGAGATCGATATTGCCTTAGGAACTTGGTATGCAAATATCACAACCGCCATGAAAAACAACATCCCCAAAACAACATATTGCACATTACCTTATGCACAATTAACGCATGAAGAAAGATCATCCAAACCAGATTCACTAACCTATATGAATTGATAAAAACACAAGACTGGAGCCCACACACCACAGTATTATATAAAAACCTCAAAGAGGAATTAAAAGAAAGATGCAAAATAAAATGCAATGAGAATTGGAATCAACTAATTACCACCACACAAGCAGACTACAAAGATCCTAAAGCCTTCTGGAGTAAAGTTAAAAATCTCATGGGAACCAACTCAGCAGAAAGCAGCTACCTAAGAGACAACAACGGCAGAAAGATCTCAGAACCAAAACTCAAAGAACCAATATTTAGAACATTTTGGAGTGGCATTTACCAAATCACGGACGAAGACAGCCGAAACTTCTGCAGAGAAACAGTACAGATGGTGAAAACTAATTGCTCCAATAACCACACACAACATTATAAAAACAATTGCCAGCTTCAAGAATAAATCGCCCGGAATAAGTCAAATAAACAAAACCATACTGTAAAACATACCTCCACCAATGATCAAACAGGTTGCAGATATCTACAATGCATCAATAGCAGCCGGACTCTTCCCATCAAAATTTAAGATGGCCAAAATAAAACTCATTCCAAAACATGGAAAGAAACCAACTCAGTCAGAAAACTACAGACCCATATCACTCCTCGAAACCCTAGGCAAATTCTAAAATGAAATACGGTACAGTAAAAGTAATTAATAGTGAAAAATGAATAAAGTGTTACTGTGCACTAGGGGGCAGGGAAAAACACTTTTATTTGAGTTGCAGGCTGCACTTTTCAGGCATCGTTTGTATGGCTGTAACAAACACCTGTGCAAAATTTCATGCCATTACATGCATACTTATCCTGCCGCATCGCGAACGACTTTTTGTCAACTTTTAGTGTATACCAAAAATTAGGTGTCATTTAATGTTTTCCAGGATAATGATAAATTTTACATGGGTGACATCGATTTAATTCACATGTTATTTTACAGGTACACCGTATAGAAAATCATTACAAGTTCATATTGATATTCTTTTTTGTGCGGAACCTTGGCATCATTTTCCTAGACAATAATCTTTGCCTAATATATCCATCTCTCGATTCGTATCCCGTCACTTCAGTGCAAGCTTCAGTCATCACTTTTATGCCTCTCTCGACCGCCTGAGTGCTGTTTGGCCACTTGGGCACCACTAATGGTGTCTCAAGAATGTCATTAACTTGTAGATTTGACAGAGAAGCAATGTAAGGAGGCTCAGTCTTGAGTTCATTCCTCCAGTTAATCATGGAATGATAGTTTTTTGCTTGCCACTTTAGTTTCGGAGTCACCACCTTTCTCATGTTGACTACAGGAGGCACATCCTCATTCCCATCTCCATCTTTACCCTCCTCATCAGTATAGTTTAACAAATTCTCGTCAACAGCAGCATCAGAATCTTCCTCCTCCTCTTCAGATCTGCTAGTGCATTCTTCCTTTTGCTGATTCTCCTCTCTAATTTTTCTTATCATTGAGACAGCTTTTTCTCTAACAGTCATGTCCTCATCTGCACACATACCAAGAAGAAGTTGATCTGTGTGGGCGAAGTATGCATTTCTCTGGACAGCCTTCTTCACTATCGTCTCCTCCTCACTATTCAGGTGTTTCATATATAGCAGGGACTGGAATACGTTCCTTGAGCCGTGTGTCACGTAAGGGTGTATCTTGATGTAAAACCACATTGGAGCACTGAACTTTATTATTGTAATGAAAATTCTTTTCAACTCATGGCTGGTGTTAGGTTCTGAATAATAAGTTCTATATACAGGAGAGAACACAAACACCTGTATAGTTTTGTAGGTTCGGTTTACTGGATAAGAGTATGTACACAGAGGAGAGCAGCGGTCTCCCTGGCTAGGCTCCTTGTCAACTGCTATAGACGACGTATGGCAAGTGATACATTAGCAGCTTCCATACGTCGCCAGGCACATTAATTAAGCGTGTGGGATATGGTAATAACATTGCCACACGCTGCTAGCTAGGCTGAATAAATAATACATAGATGGAGCACATACATAATATACATACATGATATATAATCCAGCATACATAATATACATACACCTCCCTCCCCCCTATACGCTCATAGCAAAGTCTTGAGCGGACCTTTTCTTTTGGATCCGTTCTGAGCGTCGAGGGGCTTCATCACTGGGAAGGGTATGGGACTCAACACTGGTGGCGGGGCCAGCAGACGGCATTGTTACGGGTCGGAGAAAACGGCGGTTCCTCCACCACACACGACCACTGGGTAACCGCACCTGGTAGTCCCGTGACCTGCCGAGACCCATAACTACGCCTACTTTGTCCCAACGTAGGGAGGTCGGGTCCTGAACACGGACTTGGGTGCCGACACTCAACCTGGGGAGAGAACGGGCGTGGTCATTGTAGCCGTCGGCGACGTCCTGAACACGTTCGGCGGCTCGGCGATCACAATCCTCTGTCTTGGCCTGCCACTCCTTGGAGAAGGATTGAGGGTGAGCAGGGACACAAGAACGAAGGGGGCGTCCATACAAAACCTGGGCAGGGGAGCGTCCGGTGTAGTTAGGTGTGTTGCGGAGTTCAAGAAGACCCCTGTCGAAGGCCTCGCAGTCAATGTTCCCAGAAGGGGCCACCTTAAGGATGAGGTGCTTCAGGGATTTGACAGCAGCCTCAGCGTGGCCGTTGGACTGCGGGTAATGGGGCGATGACAACACATGCCGGACTCCCCATCGGTCAAGGAACACAGCAAAGTCCCGGCTTGTGAACTGAGGCCCTCCGTCGGTTCGCAGGCGTGCAGGAACGCCCACGTCACGGAAGTAGTGGCGGAACTTGCTGATGGTGGCGGCAGACGTCGTGTCATTACCGCACTTGATGACAACCGGCCAACCAGAGAGACGGTCGACGATAACGAGGAAGGACTTTCCTGACACACAGAAAAAGTCGGCCGACACAGACTCAAAGGGGCGGGTGGGGTTGTCGTCACTCATAAAGGATTCCTGCTGCTGGCTGGGTTGTAATATGCGGCGGGGCTTACACACCTGGACAGCATTGGAGATGTCGGGGTCGATGCCAGGCCGGAACACAGTCTGTCTTGCACGCCGTTTGGTGGCCTCGGCTCCACAGTGACTGTCTTGGAGGCGAGCCAAGGCGTGGAGACTTGAAGCAGCAGGGACAACTACCGAAGGGGAGGTGTCACTGGCCAGAGGTAGGGGTAGGGCGGCAGCAGGGTAGTTGCTGCTCCCTTCGTGCACCCTGTTGGCGTGTTTTACCTCGAGAATCGGTGTTGGGAAGTCCTGGGAGATGATGGCCAACTCTTGGCAATGTCTGTAGGACAGCAAAGGAGTCGGGACGCCATTATGCACATCAATCCAGGCTTGACACGACCTGTTGCCAAAGGTGACGTGTGCATAGAGTGAACCTAGGGCCGGGGTCATCTGTGAACCATCTGCCATAAAGCGGAGATCCTTGGGGGGCGGTCCTAGATCACTTGGAGAGAGCCCCAAGCATTGCAAATGCTGGGGACCGATGACTGTAGCATCAGCGCCGGTGTCGGGCAACATCTGAAGACGGGATGACACACCGCCGTAGGTCACAATGACACTGATGTACTGGGGGACTTTGGTCCTGGGACGCGGGGGGAGCACACATTCCTAATGTGGCTCGAGCGTTGTCAGGAGTCGTCGTGCCTCTGATTGGAAGGCTGTGGGCGGCCCTCTCTGGTGGAGGGGGGCTGAAGCTTCCGCCGACGCGGTCCTTTGGGTTTGTTGGAAGGGCAACACTTGTCATAGTGGCCCAGACGACCACACACATTGCACTGGACGCGTTTGGCTGGGCACCGTACTGTGAGTGACCAGTGGCCCTTACGGTCACAACTGTTGCAGGTAGACTGAGCAGCTGGACACACCTGTGTTCCGTGCTGCTTACCACAGTTGTTGCAAAATAAACCGGGCGTGGACGTGGTGGGCGAAGGCGTAGGAACAGACTTCTTGTCCTTCTTGTACCGGGACACAGCGCTTACAGCTGTAGGGGGAGCACGGATGGCAGAGGTGGCACACCTGGCAGCCTCATAGGAGCGACATATCGTCAACACATCCTTAAGAGAAGAGGAAGAGTCGAGGGAGGTGAGGCGTTGGACAAGTTCCTCGTCCTTAACACCCATCAGGATCACCTGCCTCAACTGGGTCTCCTCGCACTGCTGGTGGTGGCCTGGACATATATCTACCTCTTCCGAGGCTCTCTTAAGACGCACGTAAAAGGCATCAAAAGACTCACCCTCCAACTGTCTGCAGCTAAACAATTCCCTCCTGCGCAGAGCTTCATTCTGCTGTCCTTTGATGTGCCGTTGTAGAACGTCCAGTACCTCCTCTACAGACAGCGAAGAGGTTGGGGGTACCTGCAACGTATGTTCCAAGACACGCTGAATTTCCAAGGACAGGCACATGCGCAGCTGGATGAGTTGTTTAGGCTGTGACAAACTCTGGAGATCCACCATTGTAGAATAATCAGTCCACCGTCGCCGCCATTCACGAAAAGTCTGGAAAGTCTCATCAGGCTTCAAGATGGGCGGCGTTTGAGCTGCTGCTTTAGGTGGGGCTGGGGGGCGTGAAGGAAGCATGGATGAGGTATCTGAACCAGTCAGTACCGAGGCAGTGTTAGAGCCAGGGGCTTGGTTAACAGTGAGGCGAGATATCAAGGCTTCAAACCGTTCACTGTCTTCCAATCTCCGTTGGTGGTCTCGTTCTGCCTCTGCTTGCCTTCTGTGCTCATCCGCCAAACGTCTGTGAGCTTCATCCTCGCGTTTCTCATCTCTCATAAACTTCAGTAAAGCAATTATCTCTGGAGACAACGCTGAATATTGAGGTGAGGGACTGCGCGATGTGGGGGCTGGAGCGTCGTGGCCGGCCTGGTCATCCATCTCTGCGGGGCTATCACCCGCCTGGCTCATCCAGACGCTGGGTCCACGGCTACGTAAGGCGTGAGACATAACTACTTCCTCTGTGTACTATGTCTTAAATCAGTGTTGACCGGTCAGCCCGTCGTATCAACAAGATTTCAGACAAAAATTAATTAAATACACAGATAAGTAGGTTATATATATAAAATATATATAAGAAGCCGCGCGGTCAGCGAGTGTTAGTACGTGTGTGTGTGGTGTCCCGGGCGGGTAGAGAGTCTCGCCCCAGCTGTGAGGGGGGGGTGGAGGCGGCGCTGTGAGGGGGTGGAGGGAGAGGCGCGGCGACTCCCAGTCAGCCCAGTACCCTCAGGACGCGGTCAGAGACGGGTGCACTGAACTCTACTCCTTACAAATGCCCAGAACGTGCCGTATACCTTGGGAATCCTTTAGAACAAGGTCACACATGAATGGCACGAAACACACAATGCACTAAACACTTCACAGAAAATCACTGTCACTGACACTGCTCAAAGTTGCTGAGATTCTTCGAGGAGAGATGACGCGCGGGAGTTGACCCAAGCGAGAGAGGAGTCCGTACGCCGGCTTTCCACGGACTTTGCACTTTCACTCGTAATTATCCAGTAAGATCGGATCACTGCGCCATGTTAGGTTCTGAATAATAAGTTCTATATACAGGAGAGAACACAAACACCTGTATAGTTTTGTAGGTTCGGTTTACTGGATAAGAGTATGTACACAGAGGAGAGCAGCGGTCTCCCTGGCTAGGCTCCTTGTCAACTGCTATAGACGACGTATGGCAAGTGATACATTAGCAGCTTCCATACGTCGCCAGGCACATTAATTAAGCGTGTGGGATATGGTAATAACATTGCCACACGCTGCTAGCTAGGCTGAATAAATAATACATAGATGGAGCACATACATAATATACATACATGATATATAATCCGGCATACATAATATACATACAGCTGGGTCTTGATGTTGCTACATACAGCCTGAGGATTCTACTCCATAAGGTGTTCCACCTTGACACACAGGGAGGACCTGGCTCAATAGCAGCCAAGTTATCTTCAACAACACCTGTGATAACTCCTTTACAAATCCTATCCAGGTATTTCTGATCCCAGGACAGATCTTTCTCCACTTCATCATTAAACACAGGGAAATCAGGGAAACTGACTGTCTGGAAGGCGACAACTGGAATCTCAGACAAAGACTCCTTGATCTGCTTTCCAATGGGACCACGCCAATGCTCAGGACCACTTGGTTTACCATCATAGTGATAAAAAACTGCGCGGAAAGGCAGCTCATTTCCGTGAAGCTGACATATGAAATAATGGAGCGGGTGACCAAGTAACATTTCAAGATGATGAATGACTCCATTTTCTGATCCTACATTTACATTGGTTCCATCACAACCAACACACACAATGGGCTGCTGGGTTAGATTTTTCTCCACCAGAAACTCGTGAATAGTTTTGGCAATCTGCTTTCCGTATCCAGTCTTGGGGGTCACATGTGTGAGATATTCATTGCCAGGCTCAACCATGATGACATAATGATCTTTCACCATCATCCTCGAACTCCATTTCTCGGTCTTCTCATTCTTTATCATCACACGAGTGGCGGTCTTCTTACCATCAAAATAGAGTGACGTCAAATTATCTAAACTAGCCATCTCAATTTCTTGCCTCTTAAATCGGTATTTTTGTCTCGCATCCCGCAGCTTATGTGGTCCAATAACCTGACTCTTGTCATCCTTTGTGATAATGCCATAGTCAGTTAAGGTGGCAGTAGCAATGGCAGCTCCAGCATAATCACTAATCAAGTATCGGTCACAAGCGGCAGCCAGTGTAGGGAGTCTTGTCCGGTTCTGTGAACTGGTGTCTGTCAGAGCCCTTGGATCAGGGACAAAATCAGCATCAGTATTGACGAGAGGAATATCTCTTGAATCATCTGAATTATCCTCAACATAAGGAATATCTCCAGCGATGAAAAAAAAGTTGATAAACACTGAACAGAACATTGCACCGCCACAGCGGCTGTTTGGCTAGTACTGTAGGTAAATTTAAAAATTTCAGTAGAAAATGCGGCAGACTAAACCTCGACATATCAGCTTCAAATTTGGCATGGAGTCTTAGATATGTATAAGGAACAATGCCTGAAGAGTGCAGCTTTGAGCAAAATTTCACTGCCCCCTACTGTGCACTAACCTTTAATGTAGTCAGCTGAATGCACACGAGGCCTCTTTTTTTAATTAAGCATGGAGACTACATTAATTGGATGAAGCAGAGGAGGAGACAGGGCTGGGTGGGTCATCAAGTTCACTTTCTTCAAACATGCTAACATACTTGCTTGTTGAAGGTATTGGATCATCTTTAGGGAGTGAAGAGGCAGCAGTGGTGGGGTTTGAGGAGACAGCGGTGGGGGACTTCTTAAAACATATGCTCAATTTAGACTGCACAGCTTGCCTTTTCTTTTCATTGTAGATCTCCCTGTAGCAAGCAAGTGCATCTTGGATCAGTCTGTCAACTTTTGCAAAGCACTCAACATTTTGATCCATTTATTCAAACATTTGCATCCGCTTATTAATAGTAGCAAATGCCTCTGGCATTTGAATCACTGAAAACTTTTTGGGAAGTGCAGGTTCTTCTTTTACATATTGTCTTTCTTCTTCCTCTGCAATTTTCTGTGCATCCAGTTCAATAAGACCTCGTTACTTAGCTCTTCTGCTGCACTTTCCACAAACGGGAATGGGACAACTGGTCGCCGCCATCTGGCCGCCGCGGACTGGGGATAAACTGCAAACGCCTAATTTTGCGCTCTCAAGGCAGGTTAGGTTAGGTTAGGTTAGGTACTTCATGGGCTGCGGCCAGATGGCGGCGGCCAGTTGTCCTAGACCAGGGGTTCTCAACCAGGGGGGAATTCCCCCCAGGGGGGGAATTCAGGTTTTCAGGGGGGGAAAACTGATTCGGGAGCAAGAGATATGTTCGATGAGAAATCAATCACAGAATTTTGGCCCTTGATGTGCGATTCCTACCCAAAAGTGGCAGAAAGAGTTATCCGTGCATTGCTTCCGTTTGTGTCGACATATCTTTGTGAGTCAGGCTTTTCAACTCTGTTGCAAATTAAAACGAAGCAACGTAGTAGATTAGAGGTAGAAAATGACCTGCGTTGTGCCCTTTCAAGCACTCCTCCGTGTATCCCAGAATTGGCGAAGAAAAAACAATCACAGGTTTCTCATTGACTGTAATCTTCATCTGAATAAAATTAATTACAAATTTACAATATTCTGGTATTCTATTGAACTTTTTGTTTATTGCATTATGCTTCAGTTTGGTCTGTTAAGTAATTCATTCTAAATATAAAAAACTATTTTACTTTTATTCAAATTTTATAAATCCATCAACATTTTCAATTGGCATTTAATTTGTAAAACTCCACTATAAAAATAATCCATGTAAAATTGTAAATGTATATGTACTAATGTGGAAAAAATAAAGGATTTTCAGTATTGTATGCATATTATTTGGAATGCACTTTTTGAGGCAGACAATCTTGGAAAGGAAGGGGGGGAATGACATTCTGACAAATGGTGAAAGGGGTGCATGGGGCAAACAAGGTTGAGAACCACTGTCCTATACCCTCCACAAACTGCTCAACATCTTTATTATCAATTTCTAACTCCAGCTGTTTACCCATCTACACTATCTTGTTACTAATATCAGAAATTGCTTCATCTTCATTAAATCCTTTGAAATTGTTCACATATCTTTTCAGGACCTTCCTCCATATTCATTTCATGCACTGACCTGTAACCTCATCCCATGCTGCAGCTATGTTCTTTGTACATTGCAAAATGTTGTAGTCCTTTCATAACTCTCTGAGCGTTTTCTCACCTTCAGTAACATCAATAGCCTGAGCGAAGGTCGTACGTAAATAATACACTTTAAAAGCAGCAATAGCACCTTGATCCATGGGTTGGATGATAGAGGTAGTGTTAGGTGAAAGGTAGACTGCCTTAACATCAGGGTACAGGTCGTCCAGGTGTGGTGGGTGTCCCGGAGCATTATTTAAAATTAATAAAATCATGAACGCAACCCCTTGTTGCAGATAATACTCCTTGGCTCGTGGAATGAAACAACCCAGGAACCAATCCTCAAACAGTGCTAGGGTCATCCAAGTTTTTTTATTACTGCGATAAAACACTGGCCGTGTGTGGTTGCTGACATTATTAAGAGCTCTTGGGTTCTCTGAATGAGATATCATGTAGGGTTTTACCTTGAAACCAGCTACAATCCCACCCAACAGAAGTGCGATTCGGTCCTTGAATGCCTTGAATCCCGGCATGGTTTTCGCCTCTTTGTGGATGTATGTCCGTTCTGGCATGCGCTTCCAGAATAAGCCAGTTTCATCCACATAAGGTATTTGCTCAGGCAAATAATTTCCCTCCACGATGACACGATCTAGCTCCCCCTTAAACGCTTCAGCAGCACCCACATCAGCATTTGCTTCCTCTCCACTCACCTATACACTGTGCAAATAGTAACTTTTCTTAAACCTATAGAATCACCCATGACTTGCTGTGAAGTTTCGGTCTCACTCATCTCCTGCCTGCTCTTTCAGGCTTTCGTAAAGGCTTCATTCTTTAGCCTGTATGGCTAAAAGGCTTAAGGGGTACATGCTTTTGCAGTTGATCTTCCATCTATATCACAAGTAATTTTTCCATCTCATGAATAGGATCGTGTCTTTTTTTCGTTATTATCGTTCCCTTTATAGGTGCTGATCCTTTCACTACCTCACGAATTCGTTCCTTGTCCTTCAAAATTGTTGTTTATCGTCGAGGGAGAGAAGCCTTGGTCGCGTGAAATGGGTGCTCCCGTTTTTCCATTTTCAAATTGCAGTATTAGTTTCATTTTCATCTCAGAAGTAATTGACTGTCTTTTTCTTCTGAGCAAAACCAGAACTCTCACTTTAAGGCTTGCCAGTCACTCCTTGCACTACCACCGAGACTGGGAGGAATGGGATTGACCAATCCAGAGGAGATTGCTGCCACCGAACATCAAAACTCAGTTAAGCTCACGTCAGCCTTCACGGACCACATAATAGCTCAGAACGCAACAGGGGTGGTGGATACCAGTGAAGTAAACAAGATTCGAAGGTCCATTACAACAGAACGACAGCACGGCCAAAGTGATAAGTTGCAACAACTGTTGCTGCGAGTACCAGAGAATTTAAAGAAAAAAGTAGCTATAGCGCAGGAGGTGGGCGTCTCGAACTGGTTATCTATGTTACGGATAAGGGCAAATGGTTTCAGTCTCAGGAAACAAGAATTTACAGATGCCAATGCTCTAAGGTAGGCCAGTAGAAGGTTTGCTCTCCCAATACGTGTGCGGCTCTTCCTATGACGTTGATCACTCCATGGTGTGCAAGAAAGGGGGCTTCATATGCATGAGGCATGACGAAGTAAGGGATATCACAGCAAATATGTTGAAGGATATCTGTCGTGATGTCAGGGTAGAACCGACCCTCCTTCCATTGGATGGTGAGATTTTACAACATAGGACTTCAAACACAACCAACGAATCCCGTGATGATGTCAGTGATAGAGGATTCTGGTGGGATGGGACCAAGTGCAAAATACTTCTATGCCAGACTCGGGGAGGTGATATCCAAAAAGAAGCAGCAGCCCAGAAGTTATGTTACAGCCTGGATGAGATGTCGACTGTCCTTCTCTCTCCTTCAGTCGGCTTTGCTCTGCCTCAGGGGAAAGAGAGCATCGGCCCCAAGGCTTCAATCACTAAATGCCGCATAGATCTACGGCTCAACTAACTCAACACAGCTAGGATAGCATCTTATGTATTAGGATATTTAATATTAAGGTAATAAAATGGTGGGGAAGGTATGGCTATTGGGGGAGGCTGGAGGCCTTTTAAAAAAAAAGAAATGGAAATTATGTAGGTCAGTCTGGGAAAGTATTACAACTTAGAATAAAACAGCACAAGTATAATATTAGAACAGCATCTGAAAGCACAAGTCACTGACACACATTAGGGCCTGGGGGTGAAAATGTAATAATAATAATAATTCATAGTAAATAAAATTTATAATATAAAGTAAAATAAAATATTATTGGTAATAATAATTATAACAACATATGATAATAATAATAATAATAATAATAATAATAATAATAATAATAATAATAATAACAGTAATAATCATAATAATAATAATAATAATAAATACAAAGAAATTCAAGAATGAAAAAATCAATTGTGAGAAACGCTGTATGTAGGCTGTATTGGTATGGAAGAGAAACAATTGAGACGTTACAATTGTGTGTAAATGAGGCAGAAAGACAGATCAGCAACCAGGGACTTGGTCACAATTTTCGTGATGCCATATGGCAGCAAGGTTTACCATTAGACAACACATTATGCTTCCAATATCTTCCCAGGCGGTAGTACCTCCCTGTTTGGTAACTGCCTACTACCTACTACCCTACAAAATGATTAGTGGGTCTCAATGATATTCTTTCTGACTTAAGATAACCAATCTTGTTAAGTAGCCCATTTTTATAAGCTCCTCTTTTGTTTGCAGTGGTGGTAGTGTGTGGACTAGTGGATCCCATGTTATTGACCTGACCTGATGTTTTGTAAGGTCACCCTATGTATATAAGCCTCTCTCAGTCCCTGTAAATTCTGTTGCCTCTGAAGATGTCTTGAATAAAGACGAAAGCTAAGGTGCTCCATTGTTTCCCTTTTCCTGTGTGATTTTATCGAGATTTATTCTGTCCATATTTCCATTGTGGATCAACATGAAATATATTTGTATACTGTGTATATATATATATATATATATATATATATATATATATATATATATATATATATATATATATATATATATATATATATATATATATATATATATACTGGTAATACCAATACTTATGGGTTCACTTCTCAACATGGGATAACTATATTTCTGCTAATTGTCTCCAATGAGGAATACCAACACTGCTCGGTTCATATAACCAAGATTAGTGAACAGGACAAGACTTAGTCCATCAGGCGCAAGGGTTATTTACTACAGATACAGCCGAAGCTCGTTCTCTAGTAGAGCTCCGGGGTAGACTTGATGCAGTGTCTTAGCACGGTGTTTCCTGGGTGCTCCTGTCCTTAGATTCTAATCTTGCCATATTAAAGACATCCTTCAAGGAACTCTTGCCCATAGGCGGCTACCGAACCTTGGTAGTGGTGGTAACACAAGCAGTGCCTGAGATATGGTGGAACAGCATCAGAGATGTGACAAAAATAACTTAATCACAAACAAACTTTCATCTGGCAACGACAGACGATATTTACGTTACATTAATTCTTTCACTGGGTAAATGATAATTTCACTGTTACACCATGAACACTGATATTCACAAAATTCACTGAGTTAAACTGACTTAATAAGGTGGGCGTGAGAACATACAATACCTGAAATATAATGGAACAGCGTCAGAGATGTGACGCTGATGATGATGATGATAATGAAGTAAAGTGGCAAATGACTTTGCACTGGGAAAGGAGAGAAGAGAGATAAGTAAAGCATAGAAATGGGAAGAAAAGTAGGAGGGGTAGATAGCAGGTGGGTTGTCCACCTAGCGGAGACGAGTTGATATGTTGGGGTGGTGGCTGCACTCAACACACGCCTGCCAGCTCAAGGGAGGAAGGTGGAGGGGGGGGGAAGCTAAGCTAGCTAGGTATTCATTATTGTAATGGGTGTTAATGTGACGCTGCTCCTCGTACATGAGTTTATGTACAGCTAACTGGCAACTCAGGCCTTTGCGCTGCACATGCCAGAAAGGATAATCCCGCAATAACAGAAATCACATTCAATTCATTCGCTGTACATTTAACTATGAAAATCAATGACATGGGTCTGGTGAATTTCTTACATCTATTTTTAAAGTCTAATCAGAGATTGAGCCTGCAAGGAAAAAGTGAAATGGACGTCAAATACACACACTAACTGCACTATTTTCACAAACTCAGCAAAACTACAAACAAGGAACTATTCACGGGGAAACATTAGATTTTGGAGATTATACAGGTTGACAGAATCATTCAAGAGATTAATGACTTTCTTAAATAGACAACTGACACTAACTAAACTACAAACATCAAATTCTCTGATGTTTGGGCATCAAAATGATCTAATTTCAGTAGTACTTAGAAACTCCTGGCTATCCCAAAGGACGATATAAGGACATGTCACTTGTACTGGCAGATTCGACACTCACTTAGTTGACAAGTTTTACTAACATTAAAGAGAGTTGAAGCTTTCAACATCATTCACAAGGGATCTAGAATGTTCCATCTGTAATCAGACATATCTAAGTTGCCTTAACAGATACGACTACGGTTGCAATTTAAAATTTTGTGTCGTTATACTAAGGAATACGGAGTCACGGGTGCTCTCTAAGATTGGGAGAAAACGGAGGACTCAGGCGTCCTGTAGTAATGAGAAAACGAACACCCTAGATGGGGGACCCAATAAAGAAGGCATAGCTACATGTTTTGTGAGCTATTGAGCGTAATATGAATCGTCTGATTTTACGTTAACTAACCTGTACGACCGTGGTCATTACACTAGGTGATACCTCAGGTGCCTGTGACGCGGGGGACGCACTCACAACACGCCGTCTACAAAGTAACCCGTGGTGGTGATGAATTACAACTACGTGAAAGGTGAATATTCTCGTCATCAGGGTGTACACTATCTGTCCTTGAACTATCTGGGCTATTGACAATCCTGGCACGAGCTTTGGTCACCCGGAGGCATTACGACATAGTGCAATACGCCCACAATCTATCAACACTCACAATTTATTAAACTGTCAACCAGTTGCTTCTACGTCACAATACTGAAACTGACACTAACTTAACTCAATAGGGTATCTGAAGCAATCAAATAATTATATGCGCGCCGCTCATCATCTAGATATCGATGAGGTAACAATACTGATCAGTTTAATGTCACCAATATAAACACTGTTGATTAATATTTACTCTTCTCAAACTGTGAACACGTCACTCCAAAAATTTACCCATCTTTAAAATAGCAGGTCTTTAATGTGTCTAGAAATAACACTCATTTAGTGAAATAACTTGTATACAACATTATTTCCCGAATTAAATATGTTGGCTAAGAGATAATTAAGTACAGCATCACATTAAACACACAAATAACTAAATATTAATATAATTTATCTATATGTTATTCCTTTCACACTATTCTACTGACTCGTCACACAGTTAATTTTTAGAATATTATTATGGCCATTAAGCAACCCTCAAATCCTAACCTAATTTACCCATGAAACACAACACCTTAAAACAATATGTACTTGGTAGCGTAGCGAGGTAACAAAGGCGCGTGAGTCTTTTGTTATATGAACAAACATACCGCTCTCACCATTTATAACAAAGGTTTTGTGTCTACTTACTTTACTCAGTCGGGGTGGTACTGTAGTTTACGAAAGGAGGTCACTTGTCTCTATGTACATTTTGGTATCCATCCATCTGTTACTGGGGGAACCCTTTGTTTCATAGATTAATGTATTAGTTAGGAAGGGTAGTGGAAAGAAATATCTTCCATTTTAAGTTTATTCAGCAAGGACGTGACATGAGGGCACCTGCGTTCATCCTATTTCTAACTAGATACCGTGGGGGGAAAATGGAGCTCACTATACACCCGCAAAACTAAAAAGAAAACATTAGGTACACATTACCGATCCTTCCGTATCGACGGTCGCCGGGACACACTCAGGATCCTCACACCCAGACTTGCATGGTTAATTAGAGTGTGCCAAGTCTGTAGACTTGTATCGTTTTCCATCGTAAATAAAATTGTTAAATGCCTTCCTAAAGAAACCATCGACATGGGACCAGGTTTGTTCCACTCTACGATTTTTTTTCGATTTTTCCACCAAGTTTGATGAAAAACGATTGTGCCGTTTCGGCTGCCTAGAACAGACAGACAGACAGACAGCTAGTCCTATAGTATATTAGACAAGTGATCGTGGGCCCTTCGTACCCGGTGGCGAGTCCAATGGTACAATTTACCGAGGTTGTTATAATCATGGTCGTGGTTGTTATAATCATGGTCGTGGTTGTTATAATCATGGTCCTGGTTGTTATAATCATGGTCGTGGTTGTTATAATCATGGTCGTGGTTGTTATAATCATGGTCCTGGTTGTTATAATCATGGTCCTGGTTGTTATAATCATGGTCGTGGTTGTTATAATCATGGTCTTGGTTATTATAATCATGGTCGTGGTTGTTATAATTATGGTCGTGGTTGTCATAATCATGGTCGAGGTTACTATAATCATGGTCGTGGTTGTTATAATCATGGTCTTGGTTGTTATAATCTTGGTCCTGGTTGTTATAATCATGGTCCTGGTTGTTATAATCATGGTCGTGGTCGTGATACTTACAGTATCTAATATACTATAAGAAGGAATAGAATAAAGGTTAGAATAATTAGTTAAAGAAATATTCGCCATAAGGAGAGGTTAAAATCATAAAAAAAAAAATTATTATGAATCACCGATGATCATTCCGAGATAAATTATATTATGAAGAGAAGTGACCTTGATTCTGGTTAGATTAGTCACCATCTGCTTAAGTCATCACCCGTGTTAAGTCATCATAGCCATCATCTACGTTAGTCAGTTTTAGGTCCAACTCACATGACTGACCGACCATCGATGTTCTTTCCCGGCGAGGGTGTGAGTTTCCAATGCGTCTTATTACTTAAGCTGGTGGATGTAAGACCTCCTACCCTCACTGACGCAGCTATGGTCAATTTGGTATTATTCTTGTTTATAAATGCCTTCTAATCTGTCTCAAGTCCATCCGTTCTGGCTATTGCCATCCCAACTGTCTGTTCGTCTGCGTGGTGTTTGAATGTAAGCCCGTCTGTACTCTTTGTGTCGTCAAATCTGTATGTCTTATCCGTTGTTGGTGTAGTGATGGGTTGTCAGACAACAGCTTACATGGCAAGGAAAGCCAGACTTGACCCGACATTAGGGGGGTCAAGTGTAAGGGTATCCCCCGCGGGTGCTCAAGGGTGTTACAAATCAACTAGCTCCCCTTTCCCATGTCACACGGCCAACAAACATGTAAGAGGGCACCAGCCGACTCTCTCCCAATATACACAATATCCTACACCGCAGAGGAAGGCCAGTCTTGACCCGACATTAGGGGGGTCAAGTGTAGGGTAACTCTCACGGTTGACCAAGGGTTATAAATCAGCCAGGCTCCCCTCCCATGTGACACGGCACCACAACAAACATGTAAGAAGGCACCAGCCGACTCTCTCCCAATATACAATAACCTACATCGCTGAAGAAATCCAGGCTTGACCCGACATTAGGGAGGTCAAGTGTAGGGTAACTCTCACGGCTGACCAAGGGATATAAATCAACCAGGGCCTCTCATGTCACAAGGCCCCATCTGATGACTTTTCCAGAAGATACAACTTATAGTCTCTGAAAAAGTCCAGACCTGACCCTACATCAGCGAGGGCAAATGTAAGGAGACCCTTCACCGCCCCCCCCCCCCCCCCCAATCAGCTCAACCTGAGGGCTCGCCTCCCAATATATAGGACGTGCTAGTCCTCCCTGGGGCACACAGGCAGAGACAGAGAGAGAGTGTGTCTTGTAACAAGGAAGGGCCAGCTACCACGTTCCCGGTCCTGCTCGAGAGAAGTCAGGGGCCGGAGGCAAGCCGCCTCCGGTCGCCTCCAGTCGCCTCCGGTCAGGACCGAGACTTCCCTCCGGCGCCCAGCTAAGCAGTCTCCCATAGAGACAACCCAGGACTACCTGCTAGGCCTCCCCTAGGTCACGTGAGTGTTTGTCAGAGCTTTCCATGGGATAAGTTACTTACGTGGGAAGTGTATTCACTTCATGTTCGTGTCTGAGAATCAGGGTCTAGTAACGTAATATGATGTCCTAGTAACGTAAATATAATGTCCTAGTAACTTCAGTAGAAGGTGTTATTAATGTGTCCATGTCATGTTCGTAATTAATAAAGAGTTGTAACGAAGCGGTGTTTGAGAAGTCGCCCTTAAGACGTAGTAGATGTGTATTGACATAGAAGATACGATAAGTGTAAATAACTATCACGGCCACGCTACCAAAATCTTCCTCTCTTTTATACTCTTATACTATCAATATTCTACCTATATGTAATCTTCTTCATGTGAGATTTGTCTCATTACATTGGCGTGTGTCTGCCTGTTTGTCTAATGTGAACCAGTCAGTCAGCTGTCTGTCTGTCATGTTAGTTGCCATATTGTCTATTTGTGCATGGATGAATCTGTCTATTTTTGTCAACCTCCGGTCTGTTTCACTGTCTATATTCACCCTGTATCTATTGTAGTCATCCTCTCCATTCATTCCTGTTATTATCTTTTTATCTCTTCTCCTTTTCCATGTACAGTCACCCACAGGAATAAGTACACACTGTAGCTGTAAGGTCGTCTGGTAACGTTGAAACTGCGCATCCAGATGCAGGATGAAACTCAGCTCCCCCCACCTGTTATCTCTAACTATTTTCTGTTTCCCCTTCTTTATTCTTCTATTTACTCATCTTCCTTCCTTTACTAATCCAAACAACATTAAAACAAAAGTAGACTAAGAAAAAAGTGGGGGGAGGAGGAGAGAGGGTGCGCCAAGTCCGTAGACTTTCATCATTTTCCAGCTTAAATAAAATGGTTAATTAATGGCTTCCTAAAGAAACCATCGATATGGGACCAGGTTTGTTCCACTCTACGATTTTTTTTTTGCGATTTTTCCACCAAGTTTGATGAAAAACGATTGTGCCATTTCGGCTGCCCAGAACAGACACACACACAAACAGACACACGCCTATTCCTATAGTATATTAGATATTAGATGTTATTCTTTGAGGCTGTAACTGTGTCTATCCGGTCTGACAATGTGATAATGTGTGTGTTATGCTTAATAAGGTTAATTTCTGATTAGCTTTTAAAATGTTAATGACATATTTGCTAAATAGGGATAACTTGATTTTTACATCGATAACTTAATAAAAATTTATTTATATATGGTAAACTTTGCTCTATTTTACTTAAGACGTTTACCATCGTAAGATAGCTTTACCTTAAGTAGGTTAGGTAAAGTTACGTTAGGATAAGTTAGGGTATGTCAGGATAAGTTAGGTTAGGTAATGTATGAATCTGATCATTCATATGTACAGTATTATGATGTATTATATTATCAATTGCCAGTCAGAAATGTGATTAAAAAAGATATTTACGTACATAGAAGTTAT
The DNA here is from genome assembly GCA_958450375.1 of Homarus gammarus. Classification (NCBI taxonomy): domain Eukaryota; kingdom Metazoa; phylum Arthropoda; class Malacostraca; order Decapoda; family Nephropidae; genus Homarus; species Homarus gammarus. The sequence goes on along the minus strand of CAUDMG010001384.1, from coordinate 6,416,047 downwards.
CTCTATTATGCACTTATCCCTAATATCCGAAAAATAAAAATACTGGCAAGAAAACTCAAATAATAATGTATCATATGTTCCCAAACAGGTGTGTATAGGAAAGTATATTACAACTTACTGCACGGTGGCTACCACACCATTGTTACTGCCGCCAAGCCCATCTGGTCACAACCATCATCTGGTCTCTCTTCGCCACGACTACCTGTTTCATCACTATCACCATGAAAAAACTGGTAAGCTTGCTCATGTTTAGATAGATAGATAGATAGATATTTATTTATGCAGAAGAATTGCAATGCAAAGTCACACTGGTTTAGCATGTGAACCTCAAGATTACATATTCATAACTTCAAATGGCAGTATTTATTATTAAACGCAAAGAAAAAGACATCTTCTCTCGGTGAAAGAGATTGTGTGCGTGTGTGTGTGTGTGCAATAATAATAATAATAATAATAATAATAATAATAATGTAAACGCCTTAGTTAAGGACATTCAGGTGACGGGCAAGTCGAAGGGAATGATTGAAACCCGTCTTTTGGTGCATTCAATATTTATTGATGTGGTCAAAACTTGCAGAGGAGAAGGCTTTCATAATAATACATGGTGATCCATCTCATACATAATTAGTTAATCTCACACAATTTTATCTGAATTACAATTTATTAAACACACAGACATAACAAAAAGTTTATAACTCTATTATTCTTAGCTTCGCTTCATTCTGCATTGTCTTATTACTCCAAGTTCGGCAGAAACGAGTAGGCGTAATTAGTCAACAATATTTCAGTACCGAGGGGTATGTCATCACTTAGGCTGTACTTACAAGTGCGGGTCAATGCAGATCAGTATTGTGTTCCAAGAGACAACATTATTGAGTAAATCGTCCCAGCACAAATTCTCGGACAGGAGAAGGCTGGTCTTCACAGCATCACTAGAGAGGGCGATCTGTCTCATGGAGGGGCGGGCAGCACCGCCACCAGTCGAAGACAGTCCACTCAGCAGAACCAGGACTTGACTGTAAACACTTCTACATCTGGCGAGGTCACGGGTCGAAGGATTTAATGGCATCACACGCCAGCAGTGTAGCTGAAGCCAGCGGCGATAACAAATAATAATAATAATAATAATAATAATAATAATAATAATAATAATAATAAAAATAATAATAATTAACTGTTTATTGAGCATGGCAACCAGAAGGTTGAAAATATGCGGTACCATAATTGGGGAATGGAGCACTTGATTGACAAATAATATACAAGTAACATTAGTGATACAAATATGATATATAAAGCAAGGTGGGGAGAAGGTCAAACTACAGGGCATTTCAACATAGTAACAGTGCAAAAAGGTAAGATTGGCTAGGAGTGAACACACTGGTTGACTAAGAGTTGTTGATAATTTTTATAGTGGTTGGGACTGGGTTGTTCTTATAGCAATCATTACGTGCTTGTATAGGCTGGATGTGGTTGTGGTGTCGAACAGCAATTAGCGGACGAGAGATCTCAGGTGGAAGGAGGACCTGGTGGAGGATGGTGCAGAAGCTTCTCACGAAATTTGCAGATGAGGTCGTGGTGATGATCAGAGAGAGCCGAGAGGGTCAGTGTGTTAAGCGCTTCTTGATATGTGGAGTAGGAGGGGGACGGAATAATCTTGCATGCCCTCTTCTGTACCTTTTCTAGGTGTTTCCGATGTGTGGCATTTAGGGAGGAAGACCGGGCAGGGGAGGCATCGGTGAGCTTGGGAAGTATGACAGTTGAATAAACACTGTGTGTATAATAATAATAATAATAATAATAATTATAATACTCAAAGGTTTATTGAAAAAGTTCAGTAGCACGAAGGCTGAGAATATACATTAGACAAAAATGATTTATTACATGCAAAGACATGGAGTAGGTGGGTTGTTTAACAAAAGCTTTCATTACTAAAATGAGAAGGAACATGAATTGAACATACAAAATATTATAGTTTACAGTTGATGGTCGGGGCTGGTCTCTTGCACTACTGTGTGAGGTCACGTAAGCCATGTGATGTAGTGAATCGCCCTCGGGTGTTGACATGAAGGACCTCACGTAGTCATGGAGACACCGGGTGGTGTGATGCTCACGTGGTGCTCACGTGGTGCAATAATTCGTTCATAGGTGTTGATATGAAGGACCTCACGTGGTCAGAGAGACACCGGGTGGTGTGGTGTTCACGTGGTGTAGTGACTCATCCTCGGTTGTTGATATGAAGGACCTCATGTGGTCATGGAGACACCCACCGTGTGGCTTGGGGTGGTGTCACAGTACCTCACTCTCTGCTTGGTGGTGTTGTGTTGTCTCGTAGTCAGGTGTAAAGATAACCCTCTGTTGTTCCCAGGGTGGACTGAGTAACACTGCCTGGTTAGAAGATGGGGGTCGGTTCCCAGGGGTGCTTATCTCACTGGTGGGTTACAGCTCTCGCTGCATTGTCTAGTGCTGAATTCACTAGCTTAAACACTGCTCATCATTGTTCAACACTGATCCCACTTCTTTCTGACACGAAATTGTCACTTTTGACAGGATTATGTTGATATCCCGGTGGTGATGATGGGTCGAGGAGAGGGACTTATGGGCCAACATTGGCTGGGGTGCAGCTGCCACAACAGCAGCGGACGCCAGATAGTTCTTAACCCTCCGGTGGTCAAGGATATTGTGTGTGTGTGTGTTTTACACTAAATAGGGAAAACTTCAGCTTAAGCCTTAAGACACAAGTGAGGTTTTTGTTGAATAGGGAAAACCTTTTGTTTTATTTGCTCTATATCAATGGAAATTGATTCGTGTATGGTCAAGTTTATTGTGTATCACGTGAGGAGTGGATTACCATTATTATAACAAAATTATACGTGAAGTAGTTGAGGGAAGGTTAGGTTAGGTTAGGTTAGGTTAGGTTTTGTATGAAACTTTTCAAATACATATATTTTTATGGCCTACATGATCGTTTATTACCAGTCAGAAGTTTCACAAAAGGATAGATGCATACTGTAGAAGCTATCGCGAATCAACAATTATCCCTAATTTGCCTAACACTAGAGGTGACAATATATTAGACCTAGTATTAACAAATAAAGAAAATATTATCAGAGATATCACAGTAGGGGAAAAACTAGGTAACAGTGATCACAGAGAAATCAGGTTCACCCTAAATTGGGAAACGAAAAACAATGACTTAGGTGAGGTCACCTGGGAACAGTCACGTCAGTCCCCAGTAGGAAGGGGTGAGGTCATAGATGACACAACAATTATTCATGACTATAATATATTCACAAGTATACTACATAAAGCACAAGAACAAAATATACCATACAGAAAAATTAGGTCAAATAAGAATGAGCCAAGGTGGATGACCAGAAAACTTAAACATGTCATAGGAATAAAGAAAGGAATATATAAGAAATTAAAGGGAGGGGAGGAGCAGCTCAGAAATAGGTATAATGAACTATCTAGGAATGTTAAGAAAAATGTAAGGAAAGCAAAGAGAGACTATGAAATCAAAATAGCAAGAGAATCCAAGGCAAACCCCAAGGGATTTTTCCAGATATATAGGACAAAGGTCAAGGACAAAGTTGGGCCTTTAAAGTCAGGGAGGGAAGAAGTGATAAATGGCAGTGAAGAAATAAGCAAAGCATTGAACAGCTACTTCTTATCAGTTTTCACAGAAGAAATTTGAGATGAAATTCCAGAGGTGGAACTGATATTTAAGGGAAAGGAAGAAGAGTAATTAAAGAATATCACTATCAGAAAAGAGGATGTTCTTAAGAAGATAAATAAACTAAAGAAAACAAAATCCCCAGGGCCGGATGAAATTTTCCCTCGACTTTTGAAAGAGTGTAGGGAACAGATTAGCGGACCCCTCGTAAACTTATTTACAAAATCATTAGACACTGGAGTTGCGCCAGACTTGTGGAAACAGGCAAATGTAGTACCCATATTCAAAACGGGAACAGAGCATCAGCGTCAAATTACCGGCCGATCAGTTTGACGTCAGTAGTGGGGAAATTTCTTGAATCAATTATAGCAGATAGCATCCGATCGAATCTAGAGAAAAGCAAATTAATCTACGACTCTCAACATGGGTTTACAAAGGGAAAATCTTGTCTAACAAATCTGCTAACGTTTTTTAGGAAAGTTTTCGAGGTAGTAGATAATGACGAAAATTACAATGTTATTTACTGAGACTTTAGCAAAGCATTTGACAGAGTACCGCATCAGAGGCTTCTGAGAAAAATTAAGGCTCATGGTATCGAGGGGAAAGTTTTAAATTGGATAAAATCATGGCTCACCGATAGAACGCAGAGGGTCAGCGTAGATGGTGTTAAATCTGAGTGGGGCCGTGTAACCAGTGGGGTTCCCCAGGGGTCAGTACTAGGCCCACTCTTGTTCATAATCTACATAAACGATCTAGATACTGGGATCAGCAGTGACATAAGCAAGTTTGTGGATGACACCAAAATAGGGCGGCAAATTAATTCGGGGCTGGATGCAAATGCATTACAGGAGGATCTAAATAAACTGCAGGGGTGGTCTGAAAAATGGCAAATGAAATTCAACACCAGCAAGTGCAGCGCACTTAACATTGGAAGAAAAATACTTATAATGTATACAGCCTTAACAACATCAACCTAGAGAAGTCGACTTGTGAAAGAGACCTAGGGGTAGTTGTAAGCCCGGACCTACGGCCTAAAAAACAGTGCGTTAATGTTCGAAATAAGGCAAACAGAGTATTGGGTTTTATATCTAGAAGTGTAAGTAACAAGAGTGCAGAGGTCTTATTGCAACTATATCTTGCGCTAGTCAGGCCGCACCTCGATTATGCGGTTCAGTTCTGGTGCCCCTATTATAGAATGGATATAAATTCACTAGAGTCGGTGCAGCGAAGAATGACAAAAATGATTCCGGGACTTAGAAACCTTCCATATCAGGATAGGTTAAAGAAACTTAACTTGCATTCCCTAGAAAGACGAAGAGTGCAAGGAGATATGATAGAAGTATTTAAGTGGGTGAAAGGAATCAATAAAGGGGATATAGATAAAGTTCTTATAATATCCGAGCAGGATAGGACTCGGAGCAACGGATTTAAGTTGGATAAGTTTAGGTTTAGGAGGGAGATAGGAAGAAACTGGTTCACAAATAGGGTGGTGGACGAGTGGAACAAGCTTAGCAACTTTGTAGTAAGTGCGGGAACTCTGGAAAGTTTCAAAAGGAGGCTAGATAGATTCATGGATGATAGAGAGTGGTAGTAACTCTCGACAGGAGCTGCCATGCACAGGCCAACCAGCCTATTGCAGACTCCTTATTTTCTTATGTTCTTACTTATATATATATATATATATATATATATATATATATATATATATATATATATATATATATATATATATATATATATATATATATTAATTATTAGATGGAAATTGCAGAGGAAGCGCCCCTTCGAGAAAAATCCCAAACCAGCACAAGAACACTTAAATTTACTAACAAACTGAATTCTCCGTGACCCGTGGAAGGATAGCATCTGTGATTGGGGTGAATGAGACATACTGTAAAATTTAGACACTTATATTCCCTCCAACACTACAGACACAATCAAATAATGGTACACCAATATGCGCACCTCTTAACCTGGACTTAAAACACTACTCTGGGGAACAAAGGTTATACCTGAGATCGGAATTATAAAGAAAAATTTAATGCATTAAAGGAACTAAATCACAGTATCACTCTGGTTTCAATTAGTGACACAACAAATTAAAAAACAATAATATCAAAATTATTTAAGAAATATTAAACTACACACGTCAAGATAATATCAGTAACTGAAAAAATGGTATTAGGTACACACAAAAATATTATCACTATTATTGAGATGTTACTGGGTCCACCAATACCCGTGAACCATGCTTCACCCAACTCAACATACACCCATAATAAGGGAGATGAAATATTTCTCCAGGTATCCCCAAGACTCCTGGTCTCAGTGTGTGACCATTAATTTACTCAGATAGTAGGGTGTGTCATAGGAGGGAAGATCAGCTAAAACTAATGGCCCATCACTTTTTTGGTAGATTTCAGTGTATATAAACAGAAAATAATTTCAGTTTCAATATTTTGCAACCTTTTGCTAGGTAAATTTTAGCGTGAAATTTATCGAAAATCTAACGTACAGCTGCATTAGTGCATTACAATTAAATAGTAAACATTGCTTTCTGACTTCATTCTTTAACAACCCAACTAACAATATTTTTTTCTGTTTCAGATTCTGATGCATTTATAAGTTGATAATATTTGCGATGGCTGCTTGTGTCAGGACGAGGAACCAAAAATCCAGCCATCTCAGTCACTATCTTGGGTCTGGGAGAGAGCTCCTGAAGTCGGAGTTGCCTACATTGAGAGATGCTTTGAGATACGGTGTTTTAATCAGGCAAATCAGTGAAAAGAACCAAAGAACTTACACAAACAAAGACATTGCCAGTGATATGACCAAAGCTGTCTTGGCACAGTACACTCTGGCTAACGCTCAGTTCAAGCCTCCAGTCATAACAAGTCAGAAGATTAGTGAGAGACTGCTAGCCAGTTGGGAAAAGGCAAGAGATATCTCTCTTGGGAGAGGAAAACTTGCAGTTAAGGACAGCTTTGCCAAGCAACTGGACCAGTTATTTGACATAATTACTTGCAAGTACCCAATTGTTCTCTGTCCTGAGTTTGGATGCGATCGTGACTGTAAATCCGAGGCCCACATCTCCTGTATTTGCAGGCGTGAACTGAAGATTCCTGTGATCGAACTGGCATTTGTCAAAGCACAGAGAGAGAAGACTGGCAGTATAGGGGCTCTCATGATTTCTAGCCAAGATATTCCGGAGTCCAAGAGACAGGAGGCTGCCACAGAGAGACAGAAGAGGAGAAGAGTTGCCGAGGAAAAGAGACTTGAGAAGGCCCAGGGTGAGGTAAAAAAGGTCGATGATTGGAGTCTTCTCTTCTCTCCTTTTCTCTCCCGCTAACACTCGACCCCCCTAAAAGAAACAGCATTGTCCTAATGTGCTGAGAGAACAACTTAGAAGCCACCTTCACATCTGCACTATTCCAACTCGCAGCCAGCAACTCCTTTTCTTGCCTAGCCCAATTCAACCCCAACCAGAACAACACGCTCCCCTTTTGCCTGGCCCTTAAGCTAGAGAACCAATGTCAAAACAATACTCAGTCCAACTCAAACATGCTCTCCTTTGCCTGGCCCTTGAATTAAGAAGGACCAATGTCAAAACAATACTCAGTCCAACTCAAACATGCTCTTCTTTTGCCTCGCCCTTGAACTAAGAGGAACCAGTGTCAAAACAATGCTCAGTCCACACGAACGCTCTCACGTCTTCAACGATCGACTCAATCCACGTCTCCGAACCTCATGCCGGCAGACCAACCCTCTGACAATGTATACCTGCGTGACCAAATAAAATATACAAAACATGACGTCTTGGCCGCCACAACCTTAATATCTGAATTACCATATATGGTATTTCAATAACAGATAGCCTTTCTGATTTTTTGACAGTCTTACTTGGTGGTAAAGAAGAGTCCTCAGCTCGCATTAACAGACTGACCTGGTCCATTAAAAAAAAAAAATTATCAATGCTGTGACGAAGCGGTTAAATGAAAACTCCAAAGAACAGACTACTTCCTTGTATCATCAAAACACTCACGGGAAATGTGGAAATATTGAACTGATCAAAACATTCAGTCGACAATTGGAAGAGATCGAAACAGCACTTTGGACAGAAAAAGTCTTTAATGTCAAAACTGCTGCAGTACCTCTTCCCTCAAACATACAACCAAGGGTTCCTACTGTACTGTACTTGCATTTAACAATATTGATAAACGAAAGTAAGTACTCAGTGGAGCTGGAACTTCACATCGTGTCAATGGCATAATTGTTCATCCAACATCTCTCTCATGTAAAGTCCCTCCAAAAAAGTATCAGCAGCCGTTGGGTCGATGTGATTCGAGGCTTTCCTAGCAATGTTACTCGACCTGTTTCTGAACGCTTGGTAGTTTTACATCCGCTACCTTTGGGCATGAATGAGTATATACGTTTTTGAACGATGTGAATCTTCCGAGGCTTCAGATCATATATTACATGAATCGGTGTGGATGCCGTAAATGGATACTATTACCATGCCAGTCATAAAAGGTATCTTACAACTTATGGAGCGAGAAGTTGTCGGGGGAACATCGCAAGATATGAAAGGTGCTATTATTGGCCTTCACAACGAGGGTATACGCAACGATGATATAGCACAGCGAACTGGGATGAGCGATTGATTGATTGATACGTTTATTGAGATACAAAAAACATTAATACATCTCAAAGGGATGAAGTGACATAAGTCATCCTCACCCCAGTCCAGGAGTGTCCCTCTCAGGACTCACATAAATCCCTAATATTTCATATAATCAGTTATAGTACATAGTTATATTCTAGATGCAAAATTTTTATATTTCTTTAATATTTCATCTATTTTCCTATTTTTAAACATCCACTCTAATTGCATGGGGACATTATTTATATGTTTATTTCTATATACATTAAGCAATGGGCATTCCAGTATATAATGTGGCAGGGTATGGGATCTGGATGTTCTACAAACTCTACATTCTTTATCCTGTTCACTTTTCTCAGCTCCAAGTTCCTAATAATATTTATATCCTAATCTTAACCTCATATACACTGAATCTTTCCACCTACTCCTACCTTTCCCATATGTAAATTTTGTGTTCATGAGAACATGATGGTAATGTTTCATTGTTTCACTTTTCTCGTATATTTCATTCCTTTTGAAATTATCATCTATTGATTGTATTTTCCGTAATTTGCTCCTTAATTGTTTCAAGGTTTTAGTACATATTATGTCGATCTCGTACTTTTCCGTGGCTCTTTTTGCTATTATATCTACTGCTTCATTAAGACCAATGCCAACATGTGAAGGGACCCATACAAATTGAACATTATGGCCATTTTTCCTTATTGTATTTACTAATTTTCTACATGAACCAATAATGTGTTCGAAGACTATACTCCCACTGTTCAAAAAATCCAAAGCTGCCCTACTATCAACAAAAAAAATATGCATCTTTATACCTCCTCCTTGAAAATCATGAATACCTGGTTTTCCTATGAACAGTATATTTTTAATGAATGCTATTGTTTGTGTTGCTAATAATATATTTAGAATTCCACAAACATATATTGATTAAAAATGAACTACATGGAATAACGAAATTGTGATTAAAAAAACAAGTAAAATATTTTTTTCATTATCACTTCCATTACGAATGCCATCAGGGCGCTGTGTTCTAATTTCCTCAATAAAACTGCATATGGCTTCAAAATTCTCCAAAGAAGTGTTCAAATTTAAAAATTTTCCCGGGGGGCTTACGGCGCCACCCGGAACTCCCAGATGTTTAGGCTCCCTTCACTCGCCACCCCACCCCCTTGGGTAGTTATAATGAGGGGGGGCCTCCACAAAGAGGCTGCCCATGGGCCTCCACAGGTCTAAATCCGGCACTGTCTTTGGCATCAATTAGTGACACAAACATTAAAAACAATACTATTCAAATTATTTAAGAAATATTAAACTACACACAGCAAGATAATATCAGTAACTGAAAAAATAGTATTACCTACAGGACCTATTGCCTACACACATGAACAGGCCTTAAGGGCACTCAACAGGTTAATATCAGTCCCTGCGAGCTGGGAATAAACGATATTAAGAAAATTATTAACTACATACACACTCTAAATATGCCTTACATTATGTCCTGTAACATGCTTCACCCAACTGAACATACACCCATAATAAGGGAGATAAAATGTTTCTCTAGGTATCCCCTAGACTCCTCGTCTCAGTGTATGACCATTAATTTACTCAGATAGCCTCAGTGTACACTTAGTGCATCCATGGGCGGGAAGAGAGAAAACCAGCAGGTGACCCTGGCCAGTAGGTACTACTTCTAGCTGACCGAAGACACGTGGTGTTGTGCACCCACGTGGGAAGAACTGATCACCCAATGCTGATGCTGGTCCCGTGTCGTTTTAGTTGTCGGGAGCACTCGTTCACTCAAGAGATCCCTTGCTAACCCAGCTAACCAGTGACAAGGCTGCACTGATCGTTCCAACTGCGACCATCGCCAATCATCAATCATCAATGGCGTCAAACGGCAGTCATCAATCGCGGTCATCACTCGCAGTCATACCGCCAGTGGACGTTATCATACCATAAACGTTTTCACACCACGTGGGCTCTACAGAACCCTAAAAAAACCCGGGCTGTTAGCTATTGTCTCACATCACAGTTTGTTCCTACCTCCCTATCTAGCCTTGTCTGAGATTGAATAAAACTTACTTGTTAATACTGATGTTGAATAAACGAAGGAACCAGTTCACGCGATCCGTCTCTCCTGGGTACAGAACATAGATGGTCCTGCTAGCTTGACCTCTCTCACAACTCCCAAGCCACGCTTGCTCACACGTTCACGCTTTTCAGGAGTGAGTTATTTACCAGACGATTAACAGCTTAATTAGGACGTACGCAACATTTTCAGACTGGGAAATGATCTATAATTATTTTTAATTTAATAACTGATATTTAATTTCATGATTTGCGTCCCTATTAACTCGGTAAATTACATTTAATATCGTTTAGGCCTAGTTCCAGAAACTCTCACTACGTACTGGAGCACGGGAACGCTGTCTTCACTCAGACGACCTTGAACTCAATATCGCCAATGGCGCGGCGTCTGAAATTACTCTGAAATTTCTGAACATTATATATATATATATATATATATATATATATATATATATATATATATATATATATATATATATATATATATATATATATATATATATACAGTGACCCCTCCGTTAACGAACTCAATCCGTTCCAGAAGGTCGTTCGTTAACAGAAACCATTGTTTCAATGGGTTTTTGGGTAATTGGTTCCAGCTCACCGAATATTTCCTAAATTCAACAAAAATGGTAGAAAAGTTCACTTACTTTGAGGTGTGTATGTAGAAGGCTCCTGGATGATGATGATGATGATGGGATTTAGAATGGGGGTGGAGGAGAAGGAAGAAGAGAAGGCATTGGGGTGGAAGAGAAGTCACCCCATGGTGCCATTTCACCCATAAAATTTTAGCTCTCTTGGTGTAATTCAAGATTATTTTCTTTTAATCAACACTGCACTGCATTATATATTGTCAATATGTAAAATATATTTCAAAATGACCAATAATTTGCTTGGAAACACAGAAAAAAAGCGTTTAGTTGAAGAGAGTCTCAAGCAAGATGTTACCTCCAGTGAAAACAGAGAGAGACTAACTCCTGTTTGCTGTGTTAAGAGGCTGGATGCCGCCCATTAAACTAGTCACTTTACCTTCAATTATGTTCAATAATTGTTAAAATGACTAAAAAATTGAATATTAAACTTTTAAAATTATTGAATAGTATAAACTTCTTGATATTTACTAAAATAGTAAGGAATTTAAGCCCTAGAACCGATTAATGTATTGGCGGACTGATACTAAAGCTGGTTGCCGGGTCAGTACAAGCGAAAACATGTTGAGGTCGGTTCGTAAGAACTTCGTTAACCGAATTGAAGATCCTTATGGAATGCAGCTCGTTAATCGAAATTTAACGTTACAATGGAGTTCATTCGAATGAGAAGAAATCAAAGACAGCTTCAAAATCGCGTGGGGAATTTGTTCATGTCGCGTAAACCTAAAATTAGCTAGAATCATTGTAAGTGATTTACGAATGTGTTAGTATTCATGTTGTCCCAGTTGTATCTTGAGGCTGAATAATTGACAAGTCATAACAAACCATTACTACAGGGTAACGCGAGTCGTCCAACTGACCAGACAAGGAGTGGGCTGTCTAGGGAGACCTAGTAAAATCGTCTTGAAGAACATATAGTTAATTATGAATTTCTTAGATTAAATTTCCATGGAAAACAACTCAAGTAAGAGTAAGGAAAGAAGTTTTCAAGGCACGCATTACTAAATATCAATATCAATATATGGAGAACAGAATAAATTCACTGAGAATATGAGGCCCTGCCTACAATTCATGACGTCATGGGCCTAGACTTGCGAGCGCAGATAGATGAATACCAATACAATATATGAGGCTATGCGCCACCCAGGCCAAAACCATGTATGTGTGACACTATGCCACCCACGTTTTTTTAGTGAAGTATACCATCAATTATTAAACAAAATATAATGACAACCTCACTCACCGCTCTGTCGTCACGAAGGAGAGAAATTTTTTGTCACTTATCCATCAGTTGTGAGGAAAATCTGGTTAATTATTATCATAATATGTAGGTCAGGGGAAGTTAAAGGACACAGGACAAAATTTGATAATATGTTATATCCCTAAACTTAGCTAATTCCTTGAAAAGGACATCCTCACTCACACTCTTAAGATTACCAGGATCAACACTTATGAAAAGGCTAGCCTGGCTGACCTCCTCTACAACCTGGCAGCACGACTTTAATAATTTGCCCCCACTCATCATATACCGAGGTAAAACATCTGAATAATCCTGTTTCTTCCGAGATCACCCGTAATTTACAATTATTTTGCTATTCAATTACTTTACCCTTTTTTAAATCTATACGTTTCCATTCTGATGAATGGTCACACAACATGGTAGGTGAAGTTAGCATCATGGCTCTCTCAGGAGAGAGGACGGTTGTTGTGATTACTTGTGTAGCAATTATGTTTGACTGTTTGACAGAAGTTATGAGCATAAACCAAATCTCTACACCTTTCTGTAGGAATGTGTGTGTAAAGGCCTTTCTGCTAAATCATAGACAGCACAGGTATACGTTTTGAGTTGTTTGAATAAGCTGTAGTGGGCCATTTGGATAAACTGTAGCGTGCCATAAGTTGTTTAAATACACTGTAGTGGGCCATGAGTTGTTTAAATTAGCTGTAGTGGGCCATGGGTTTTTAAATAAACTGTAGTGGGCCATAACAACAAGCTGTAGTGGGCCCTAAGTTGTTTAAATAAGCTGTAGTGGGCTATAAGTTGTTGAATAAGCTGTAGTGGGCCATATGTGGTTTGAATAAGCTGTAGTGGACCATAAGTCGTTTGAATAAGCACTAGTGGATCATAAGTTGTTTGAATTAGCTGTAGTGGGCCATAAGTTGTTTAAATATGCTGTAATGGGCCATAAGTTGTTTAAATAAACTACAGTGGACCATAAAATGTTTGAACTAGCTTCAGTGGGTTGTAAGCTGTTTGAATATGCTCTTGTGAGCCATAAGTTGTTTGGATAAGCTGTAGTGGGCCTTAAGTTGTTTGAATTAGCTGTAGCGGGTCGCAAGTTGTTTGAATAAGCTGTAATGGACTATAAATGTTTGGATAAGCTATAGTGGGTCATAAATTGTTTGGATAACCTTGTAATAAAAGGGAGGGTCACACCCACACACGCCTATGGGCACGACGGCTAGCCGTTACGAGGGGAACTTGAAATTTGACCTGTGGGGCTCTGTGTTGTTGCAGTATCTGTAACCAAGTGACATGGAGATAGCTCCACCCATAGAACTGGCTTGACTACGCCCATATTGTGAACTCGACAATAAGTGAAAAAAAAGTGCCTTAAGAATCTTTGAAAGACGGACCATCATTGGACACTGAGAATATACTCTCTACTGCCAAGAGATAATGTTAGATGTACAGTCAGTTTAGCGTTGGGTGTGGTGTGGTCTGGTCGGGCACCTGGCGTGGACTAGCGACAACAGTACTGGGCGCGGCAAGGTTGATGGAGGTTTGTCTGTAATCGTACGGGTGTATTGTAATGGGCCCCTGTCTCATCAACAGAACATATTATATAAATGGGTCAATACATCTGATATTATATTCAGATTCATCCCCTGTAACTTTCCACTGCCTATGAGTAAGACATGAGTTGTACACGTGAGAGGGCAACTCTCCCAGGAGGGAGAGACCCATAGTCAGCATATCTGTAAGCCCGCACAGCGAGGCCCTCACTCCTGAGTCGCTCACAGAAAGTTATATCGCAAGGACGTGACCTAACGTTTATAATACATAGACGCCGTCCCTTTCTCATTCACTCCTATACAGTGGAACTTACGGTCGATCAACACTCAAATGATAAATGTATGTGAACGGCCTGGTTAATTGCACAAGTAGCATGGTATATCTAGATGGAAATAGGGATTGTTAGGTTCTGAATAATAAGTTCTATATACAGGAGAGAACACAAACACCTGTATAGTTTTGTAGGTTCGGTTTACTGGATAAGAGTATGTACACAAGGGAGAGCAGCACTCTCCCCGGCTAGGCTCCTGCTGGTCAACTGCTATAGGCGACGTATGGCAAGTGATACATTAGCAGCTTCCATACGTCGCCAGGCACATTAATTAGGCATGTGGGATATGGTAATAACATTGCCACACGCTGCTAGCTACATAAATGGAGCACATACATAATATACATACATAATATATAATCCAGCATACATAATATACATACACCTCCCTCCCCCCTATACGCTCATAGCAAAGTCTTGAGCGGACCTTTTCTTTTGGATCCGTTCTGAGCGTCGAGGGACTTCATCACTGGGAAGGGTATGGGACTCAACACTGGTGGCGGGGCCAGCAGAAGGCATTGTTACGGGGCGGAGAAAACGGCGGTTCCTCCACCACACACGACCACTGGGTAACCGCACCTGGTAGTCCCGTGACCTGCCGAGACCCATGACTACGCCTACTTTGTCCCAACGTAGGGAGGTCGGGTCCTGAACACGGACTTGGGTGCCGACACTCAACCTGGGGAGAGAACGGGCGTGGTCATTGTAGCGGGCGAAGACGTCCTGAACACGTTCGGCGGCTCGGCGATCACAATCCTCTGTCTTGGCCTGCCACTCCTTGGAGAAGGATTGAGGGTGAGCAGGGACACAAGAACGAAGGGGGCGTCCATACAAAACCTGGGCAGGGGAGCGTCCGGTGTAGTTAGGTGTGTTGCGGAGTTCAAGAAGACCCCTGTCGAAGGCCTCGCAGTCAATGTTCCCAGAAGGGGCCACCTTAAGGATGAGGTGCTTCAGGGATTTGACAGCAGCCTCAGCGTGGCCGTTGGACTGCGGGTAATGGGGCGATGACAACACATGCCGGACTCCCCATCGGTCAAGGAACACAGCAAAGTCCCGGCTTGTGAACTGAGGCCCTCCGTCGGTTCGCAGGCGTACAGGAACGCCCACGTCACGGAAGTAGTGGCGGAACTTGCTGATGGTGGCGGCAGACGTCGTGTCATTACCGCACTTGATGACAACCGGCCAACCAGAGAGAAGGTCGACGATAACGAGGAAGGACTTTCCTGACACACAGAAAAAGTCGGCCGACACAGACTCAAAGGGGCGGGTGGGGTTGTCGTCACTCATAAAGGGTTCCTGCTGCTGGCTGGGTTGTAATACGTGGCGGGGCTTACACACCTGGACAGCATTGGAGATGTCGGGGTCGATGCCAGGCCGGAACACAGTCTGTCTTGCACGCCGTTTGGTGGCCTCGGCTCCACAGTGACTGTCGTGGAGGCGAGCCAAGGCGTGGAGACTTGAAGCAGCAGGGACAACTACCGAAGGAGAGGTGTCACTGGCCAGAGGTAGGGGTAGGGCGGCAGCAGGGTAGTTGCTGCTCCCTTCGTGCACCCTGTTGTCGTGTTTTACCTCGAGAATCGGTGTTGGGAAGTCCTGGGAGATGATGGCCAACTCTTGGCAATGTCTGTAGGACAGCAAAGGAGTCGGGACGCCATTATGCACATCAATCCAGGCTTGACACGACCTGTTGCCAAAGGTGACGTGTGCATAGAGTGAACCTAGGGCCGGGGTCATCTGTGAACCATCTGCCATAAAGCGGAGATCCTTGGGGGGCGGTCCTAGATCACTTGGAGAGAGCCCCAAGCATTGCAAATGCTGGGGACCGATGACTGTAGCATCAGCGCCGGTGTCGGGCAACATCTGAAGACGGGATGACACACTGCGGTAGGTCACAATGACACTGATGTACTGGGGGACTTTGGTCCTGGGACGCTGGGGGGAGCACACATTCCTAATGTGGCTCGAGCGTTGTCAGGAGTCGTCGTGCCTCTGATTGGAAGACTGTGGGCGGCCCTCTCTGGTGGAAGGGGGCTGAAGCTTCCGCCGACGCGGTCCCTTGGGTTTGTTGGAAGGGCATCACTTGTCATAGTGGCCCAGACGACCACACACATTGCACTGGACGCGTTTGGCTGGGCACCGTACTGTGAGTGACCAGTGGCCCTTACGGTCACAACTGTTGCAGGTAGACTGAGCAGCTGGACACACCTGTGTTCCGTGCTGCTTACCACAGTTGTTGCAAAATAAACCGGGTGTGGACGTGGTGGGCGAAGGCGTAGGAACAGACTTCTTGTCCTTCTTGTACCGGGACACAGCGCTTACAGCTGTAGGGGGAGCACGGATGGCAGAGGTGGCACACCTGGCAGCCTCATAGGAGCGACATATCGTCAACACATCCTTAAGAGAAGAGGAAGAGTCGAGGGAGGTGAGGCGTTGGACAAGTTCCTCGTCCTTAACACCCATCAGGATCACCTGCTTCAACTGGGTCTCCTCGCACTGCTGGTGGTGGCCTGGACATATATCTACCTCTTCCGAGGCTCTCTTAAGACGTACGTAAAAGGCATCAAAAGACTCACCCTCCATCTGTCTACAGCTAAACAATTCCCTCCTGCGCAGAGCTTCATTCTGCTGTCCTTTGATGTGCCGTTGTAGAACGTCCAGTACCTCCTCTACAGACAGCAAAGAGGTTGGGGGGTACCTGCAACGTATGTTCCAAGACACGCTGAATTTCCAAGGACAGGCACATACGCAGCTGGATGAGTTGTTTAGGCTGTGACAAACTCTGGAGA
Source organism: Homarus gammarus (assembly GCA_958450375.1). Classification (NCBI taxonomy): domain Eukaryota; kingdom Metazoa; phylum Arthropoda; class Malacostraca; order Decapoda; family Nephropidae; genus Homarus; species Homarus gammarus. The sequence continues at coordinate 6,399,059 of CAUDMG010001384.1, read as the reverse complement.
TCCACCACTGTAGAATAATCAGTCCACCGTCGCCGCCATTCACGAAAAGTCTGGAAATTCACATCAGGCTTCAAGATGGGCGGTGTTTGAGCTGCTGCTTTAGGTGGGGCTGGGGGGTGTGAAGGAAGCATGGATGAGGTATCTGAACCAGTCAGTACCGAGGCAGTGTTAGAGCCAGGGGCTTGGTTAACAGTGAGGCGAGATATCAAGGCTTCAAACCGTTCACTGTCTTCCAATCTCCGTTGGTTGTCTCGTTCTGCCTCTGCTTGCCTTCTGTGCTCATCCGCCAAACGTCTGTGGGCTTCATCCTCGCGTTTCTCATCTCTCATAAACTTCAGTAAAGCAATTATCTCTGGAGACAACGCTGAATATTGAGGTGAGGGACTGCGCGATGTGGGGGCTGGAGCGTCGTGGCCGGCCTGGTCATCCATCTCTGCGGGGCTATCACCCGCCTGACTCATCCAGACGCTGGGTCCACGGCTACGTAAGGCGTGAGACATAACTACTTCATCTGTGTACTGTGTCTTAAATCAGTGTTGACCGGTCAGCCCGTCGTATCAACAAGATTTCAGACAAAAAAATTAATTAAATACACAGATAAGTAGATTATATATATAAAATATATATAAGGAAGCCGCGCAGTCAGCGAGTGTTAGTACATGTATGTGTGTGAGTGTGTGTCCCGGGCGGGCAAAGCGTCTCGCCCCAGCTGTGAGGGGGGGTGGAGGCGGCGCTGTGAGGGGGTGGAGGGAGAGGCGCGGCGACTCCTAGTCAGTCCAGTTACCCTTAGAACGCGGTCAGAGACGGGTGCACTGAACTCTACTCCTTACAAATGCCCAGAACTTGCCGTATGCCTTGGGAATCCTTTAGAACAAGGTCACACATGAATGGCACGAACACACAATGCACTAAACACTTCACAGAAAATCACTGTCACTGACACTGCTCAAAGTTGCTAAATTCTTCGAGGAGAGGTGACGAGCGGGAGTTGACTGCGGGAGTTGACCCAAGGCGTGGGGTCCATAGCCAGCTTTCCACAAACTTTGCACTATCACTCGTAATTATCCAGTAAGATCGGATCACTGCGCCATGTTAGGTTCTGAATAATAAGTTCTATATACAGGAGAGAACACAAACACCTGTATAGTTTTGTAGGTTCAGTTTACTGGATAAGAGTATGTACACAAGGGAGAGCAGCACTCTCCCGGGCTAGGCTCCTGCTGGTCAACTGCTATAGGCGACGTATGGCAAGTGATACATTAGCAGCTTCCATACGTCGCCAGGCACATTAATTAGGCATGTGGGATATGGTAATAACATTGCCACACGCTGCTAGCTACATAAATGGAGCACATACATAATATACATACATAATATATAATCCAGCATACATAATATACATACAGGGATAAGACATATAACTTCATATTACGTCTTTTGTTGAATAAATTTAATTAGTCAGACATCTCTACATTTCCCCCTGACTAATCTAATAACAATAATGAGTCCCTAGGAACAGATGGATTACAAATAAGTAAATGGTATTAAGATAAAGGAAGAACCAAGTGATTCCCTTTAATTAAACTAAATTGCCTGCACACGAGCTGTAATGGACTATAATTTGTTTGAATAAGCTGTAGTAGTATGAGTTGTGATAGAGGAAGTTAGTATTATTTGACAGAATATTATTTTTATAAAAGTTTAGCCAAATGTTGATACTGATTTCCGGGTGAGATACAAATGCCCTGGCTTTCTGTAAGATCAGGGAAAAGTATGTTTGTCTTTAGTGAAAATTCTTAAAGACAGAGACAGAACGAAACTTTAGACATAAGATGATTGATATATATGATGAAGTATGACAGTATGATAAACGTCTTAGATGACCTGAATAGTAGCTGTAACGCTAATTATATAACTAATTAATCTAACATATTCTATCACGTGATCCAATGCCTTAACTAAATACAATCTTTCTTTCTGCAGCATAAATTCTTGATAGCGTTGGTAACGTTAACTGTACTAATAGTTACGATCTACCTGCTGTCTGCTAACGACGTCCCCATCATCTTACTACCAATGAAATCATTCAGACATAAAGGAACGTTATTCGGGATCAGCGAAGAGACGCGGTAAGTACTGGCAACGATAACAACACTTTTTGGTAAGTACAGGGTGTACACAAAGTTCTCTTCCACCTAATGTCTTATTCAGGGTGTCCACAAAGTTCTCTTCTACCCAATGTTTTATTCAGGGTGTCCACAATGTTCTCTTCTACCCAATGTTTTATTCAGGGTGTCCACAATGCTCTCTTCTATCTAATGTTTTATTCAGGGTGTCCACAATGTTCTCTTCTATCCAAAGTTTTATTCAGGATGTACACGATGCTCTCTTCTACCTAATGTTTTATTCAGGGTGTACACAATGTTCTCTTCTACCCAATGTTTTATTCAGGGTGTCCACAATGGTCTCTTCTATCCAAGGTTTTATTCCGGGTGTACACAATGTTCTCTTCTACCCAATGTTTTATTCAGGGTGTCCACAATGCTCTCTTCTACCCAATGTCTTATACATAGATAGATAGATTTTATAGATAGATCACCCATCCAAGTATTATACAGACCCAACGTTGCTTAACTTTGCTGATCGGACAAGAAGCGGTGGTTCTAACGTGGCAAAGAATTTAGTATGATTGTTGTCCACATGCTAAAGACGACTGGATGCAGTAAAATTTCACTGGTTTTTCCTAATATCACCTAAATCTACATGTAGAGTTTCAGTACTCATTGTCTGAGGATATATTAGTAAACGCAACAGTATGTCGATGCACCACTCTCTAGCCTCTGCCTGGTAAAGAGAACCCCTACCCCTCTATCTCCTTACGTCACAGCACCTTGCCACTGCCAAGCAGACAGAAGGTAGGGGCCAAAGACGTTACATTTTGTAAACAGTATTAAAACTGTATCCATGTAAAAATACACGCAGACAGAAACAGAGGTGGAATACTTATTTAGCAAATTTTGCCAGGCTACTATTGCGAGATTCTTTAAGGGAAATTCATGAAAGAAGGAAAGGAAGGATGGATGTTTGTTTTCTTTTCACTATATTATCATAGGTTTTTCACGTTTGAAAGAATAATAGATGAGGACCTTTATTTTATTATTACTACACTGTACTGTGTCATCCATTTCCTTATTTATCATTTTATCAGGTTGTAGTTTAGGTTTTAAACAACGGTAATGAGATATTTATAATAACATGATATGAGGAGAAATATTGAATATGAAGGAGGAAATCACATTTATTTTTAATATTCACCAACACAGGTCTTACAGAATCACTATAGCCCATCCAATGTCCTCCTCGCCTGTCCTTCGTGGTCTCCCAGGCTTAAAATTATATAATTTATATGAATTAAGACTTCAAATATGTATTGATTCCATTACAAACTGAAATTAGTCATCAAATCACACAAAATTATCACCGTGGCCGGTTTCTAAGCTCCCTGATTCCTCCCAGCGGGACTAACCAAAGTCTCCCAGTCACCTTAACCTCCCTTGTAATTCCTGACACGCTATAGCCAGCCGTGAGCAATCCGATAATTTGCCAGCGACTTGGTGTAGAGCACCTTATGCTTAAAAGTCCCTTCATCTGGTACTGGATTTCGACCCCCCCAACAAAATTGGCACTGGCACGAGTAAGGAAGACAGCCAAGAAAATGGAAAAGAGAGTTGGTGTTAGTACACATCCCTGCTTAACCCCGTTTGGATAGGGAAGAACTCATTCTGGGTGCCATTGTGCAGGACTCTGCCATTCATGCCATTGTGAAGTTGTCTTACATTGACAATGAATATTGGTGGGTAGCAAGAGAGCTTCCCTGCTGTCCGACCCGAAGGCCTTAGTAAAGTTAATGAACGCTAAGTACAAGTCACAACGCTGTTCTCTGCACTTTTTCTGTATCTGGTGGGCAGCAAAGATCGTATCAGTGGTGCCACGTGATGGTCTAAAGCCACATTGAGATTCTGGGAGGAAATTTTCCGCCTCAGGAAGAAGTTTATTTAGGAGGATTCGATGGATAATCTTGCCAGCAACAGACAATAGCATGATCCCACGGTAGTTGCCACGGTCAGACCCGTCTCCCTTGGGGGATTTCCTCCTTCTCCCATATATTCTCCAGGAGAGAGTGAAGACGGCTGGTAGGCAGAGGCCCTGTGAATTTGTTATTTTTCGTCTTCTTGATGGTAGTAGCTACCTCATCCCGGAATGGAGTGCTGAGGAACATCCTGAGTAGTCAGGAGATCTACATCGGTGTTTCGGTTGAGCAACGAATGGTAGTGCTCTCTTGAGCACTAGCGGATTCTTCGTTTTTAATTAGGGAGTTACCGTCGGATGAGCAGAGGGCGGCCACTCTATGAGTAGTTGGGCCATATATTGTTTTAGCATAATTTAAAAATTCACGCATTTTGTGTTGATCCGCAAATTTTTGCATTATCACATGTTATATTTTTCCACCAATCGGTTATTAGTTTCCGCTAGACCACTGCTTTCTTCTCGTGATGGTTTCAGCTCTGGTCCGAGACTTAGAGTTGTTCTACCAGTCAGTGATAGCAGCACGTATACTATTGATGAGTACTTCCATTTTCGGGTAGTTTTCAGCAAGCCAATCCTGGTGACCGGGCCGAGGGTCTCGTTGCAGGATTTTTTGATGACAGCTTTGATGGGACCCCATTCGGCACTCGGATTTTGGGTATTTGTTGTTAGGTTGTTTACAAGCCCACCATTGAGGTGCTCTCTGAAAGCATGTGCTACCGCTCGATCCTCCAGGCTCCTATAGTGTTAAAGTCTCATCTAGACGCTTGTTTCCTTCGTCGTTTTGGGACGACGTAAGAGGAGAGCTTTGGCTCTGACGAGCCGAATATTTGTGTCACAGTGGCGCAAGCCACATGTGGCTCGGGTGATGAGGACATCTCTTTCTCTGACAATGATGTAGTCAATGAGATTCCAGTGTTTGGATCGTGGGTGTTGTCAAGAACCCTTGAACTTGTCAGCCAGCGTAAACAAGGTATTGGTGGTAGTGAGGTTGTGTGCAGCACACTTGCTAAGGAGGAATAGGCCGTTGGAATTACACTTGCCTACTCCGTCTCTTCCTATAGATCCTTGCCATATGTTAGCATCTCTGCCAACTCTGATATTGAAATCACCAAGGAGAACAACCTTATCTTCTCTGGGTGTAATGGTCATGATAAGAGCTAACCTGAAAACCTTAAGGATTCATATTACTCTCAAACGTCCACAAAACCTCTTGAGTCCCCCAGTGGAAACGTACTCCGTTTTCTCGGTTCCTTGTTGACGGGCAGCCTTTGTGTATGTGAGCAGACGCTGTATACTGGGACCTGTTGCCATCCAAACCTTTGTAATCAATTTAATTTTGCTTTCGATAGCTGAGTCAGAGCATTGTTAGTTGAGATAATAGTAAAGAATGAAAATGAGTTCATAGTCTCAGTTTCAACGTCAGAGTGTACAGTAAATTAATTCATCGGAATAGAAGTAGGTGGACTCCCTGGCCTGTTTTGAGTGAGGGCGCAGCGGGCATTTCTACCGTTAGTAAGTGCCCGTCCCTTCATCCATACAGGTACGCTGCTATTCCACTCTGTGTTGTAATTCGCCCTTCTTTAAGTGATTTGACCCAATTAATAGTTGCTTGTGCAAGTGTTACAGTAACGTAGTTGATATGCTCTGAGTGAAGTCATATTTACGTCTTTAACGTCCCCTGAAACGTGATGTTGTTGTCACCGTTAGTAAGTGCCCGTCCCTTCATCCATACAGGTCCCTAACGCAGCCTAGGCCGTGTCTGTAGGGTGGATGTTGCATCCACAATGTCTGGGGAGATGTCCGGGGTCCAGTAGGATCTTTTACCTTCGTGAGACCCGGCCGTCAGACACTCCAGACTACCTATAGCCCCCATAGCTGGCTCGTCTGTCCCTAACGCTCGGCCCACGAGGTGACGCCGGGTCACCAAGCCACCCACCACTACCAGCCCCCATCATTGGTGGATGAGTGTCTAACTCAGTAGGGTTATTTGTGTGGTGGAATTACTCCACGGGGATCTCCAGAGTCGTTGGAAAGTACTCCATGGTGGCTGGACCCCATGGCTGTTGCTTGAGTATCACACCTGACGACTGAGTATTGTAGTGGCAGTTGCCCTAGTATTTTTGGTGCTAAGTGACTACACTAGTTGTGTATTGAGTATGTCCACCCAGTAGGGTTGGAAGTGTTATTATGTCCACCCAGTAATGGTGTGAGTATGTTGAGCCTGAGGGCCTAGTACTAGATTTCGTCTGTTAGTACAAATAAATTCTTTCTTTTAATTTCATATTCAGGTTAAATAAACTTTGTATTTGTATAATGGTGTCTATTAATTACCTACAGTATTTACCGTTATTTCTTCCCTATTGCTCGATGCTATCATTACACCTACCCACGAGCCTCCTATAGTCACGCTACCAATGATAAGTATAAGAGTAAAAGGAATTGTTACTGGCTCACAGAGGCCCTTATATATGGTGGGCAGTACCAGCCCTCATATGGGTATAGAGGTTAGCACTCTGTCAAGGTCGGCATAAAAGGCCTCCTTGATTTCATCCTCTGCATCCAGTGTTGGGGCGCATGCGCTGATGAAGAAGGCATGACTTGAGTGATTCAGTGGGATTCTGAGCGTCATGAAGCACTCGTTAATCCCAACTGGCATTTCGGTTAGCCTATGAAGGATGGATTGGTGAATGAAGAAAGCGAACTCCGTAAATGCAGGTTCTTTCCGCAGCAGGCTTACCCTTCCAGATGAAGGTATAGCCGGACCCCTGTTCTGTGAGACGACCCTCATCTGGAAGCTGGGACTCACTAATGGCGTCTATATCGATGTTATACTAAGACAGTTCTTTGGCCACAAGGGGTAGTTCCTCTTATAGGGCACTCATTTGTACCAATATCTAGAAGGGTCCTGACATTCCATCAGGCGACCATAAGAGGTTGTTTAGTTTGTTTTTGCTTTGATCTGTTATTGTGAATTTGTTTTCGACCGCATAAGGATGACCTAACTGGGTGCAGTTCCCAGTCAGGTTGGTTCTTTAGGCAGATTAAGTTTAGGGCACCTTTTCTAGCCCCCTCCCCATGTGGGGTGAGGAGAGTGGCTCCTGGTAAGGGCTGCTTAGTCGCACAGACAGGACCAGTGTGCGCCGTCACTAAGATCCCAGTCATAAACGACTATCTTATCTACGCCGCCCAAGTGCAGAGTTGTGACCAGAGACTCCTGGTTATCATTTCTGCCTGTCCCCGTCGCCACTTTTTTGTCTTCATAGGACTTTTAATAGGGATAGGGGTTTTGATGATGAGGAGAAGTATGATGAGCTGGATGAAGGCTGCGCTTGAGTTGATTTATGTAGTGAGGCAATGCCTTCTTCCGCCAATGTAGTCGCTGGGTTCCCGTGTTGGTCACCTCTTTCATCTATTCCACTGTTGGGGTCTTACTGGAGCTCTGTAAGCATGTCTGCCTGATGTGGGGCTCCACCTCAGATTTTTCGTTCGGGGTTTATTCCCGTAGCCTTTTATTACCAAGGTTAATTCGCAATGCAGTGGGGCAGTGGTTGGTAGGCGCCAGGGCGTGTCCACATGCTAGTGGGTCTATGAGCCGTCCCTCTGGGGTCCACTGCTTCTCCAAGATCCCCTGCTGGGTCTAGCCTGGGGTCATGTGGCACCCAGTTACCGTGTGTTGCCACGAGGAGGAACAGTACGACTCTTGAAGATGAAAAGACTGTGTACTGGCAGTGGAAGACTAACACAAGGTTGCTTCCCTGTTCACCAATGGGGATAGCCAGTGGCAGTAGCTTAAAGCGAGAGGAAGCAAGCAGAGCCTGCAACATAAATGTCATAATGTTACCCGTAAGACCCTTAATAATAACTGCAAGACACTGATGAAGTCTAGGGAAACACATAGTTAGTAAAATAGACTACCTGTATATATTAAAGTTTACAGTCACTGTAACACACACAAAGGAAAATGGTCGTGAGAGAAATATTAATCACCAACTATAAAACCAAAGCCCAGCTATGAACTGACGTGGCGGGGCGCAAGAATGCTGACTAAAGGGCGTCATGACGTAGTGGGGCATGTTTAAGAGAAAGTTCTGGAACAGGACTGTGGCACCAGTACGGAACACATTAATATGATTAAAGTACAATCAGTAAGCATAATACCAATTCATGTATAAGTAAATACACATGTTATTGAATTACAGAAAGCCTACACACCGTCTATATACACGCTGAACTGCATATCTGCATTGTCTATCATGCTGAAACAATTGTATATTTGTATGACGGTTTCACCTAATAAATATCAAACTGGTAAAATTTCCTCTTTACTTCATGAACTTGTTAATTCTAAGTTCATATTTTTTATTCTTAGTTTACTAAATCCTAATACTGAACATCCCAAAAACTTTTTAGTGTAGGTGAACATCCCGATGTCCCCTTGTGCGGGTAGTTAACACATCTTGCAATATTTCTCGTATATCCCATAAAATTTGCAGTGTCAAGTTCCTTTACTCCATCATACCACCACCACCACCACCAACAACAACAACAACAACAGAAACAAAACATTTTCGTATTAATACAATATATCTTAAAAGTAAACATCTAAAGCACGATTTTGTTGTGTTTCTAATTGAAAGATCCTCATTGCTAGGTATGTTAGCTAAATATACCATCAGGTATATCTCGTCACACTCACTTACCGCTATACAGTATATGCGATTTATTGTCTCCTTGCTTAACAAATAAATCATTCATACTTCACTGAGCTACGCCTTCATTTAAGAACTACACTTCACACATTAGGATAGTACAACACTGGAATAATCAAACAATATCAAATTCTATCAACAGGCCGAGGTTAATCCCGGTAACAAATCTCTTACGGTATCTCTCGCGATGGTTGAGAATTGCATGATTCTCGATAAACCTGACCTAATCTATACTCGAAAAGGAGACAACATGACTAGGGCAATTTCACGCCATTCACGAGAGACAACCTGACGAGATCTGTCCGTAAGATTACTGTAGTTCTGTATACTGACACACCTGTCTCAAGAATACTGAATTGGCTCTTTACAGAAATAATAAGACACAAGATCCTATCATAAAAAGAGGAACACAAAGTGAGGGTAACCCAGAGGCCAAGGAAACCTTGATGACACACCTACCACCAAAGTCAGGGACTTCTCAGGGCATGGTTACTGCACGCCAACTACCAAGCTCAGAGACAATCACCTCTAAAGACATTAACAGTGTTCATCTGCCACTACAGCCTGGGGATTCACATCTACCATATGAGGAACTGAATTTAAAGCAAATAAAACAATCACCTGTGGATCTGTTTAAAGAGACGCCCGAGACCAACGATGCACTCAACACTAATAACAATCCTCAGTTGAAGAAAATACTCTTTTGGAATGATGTGAGTTACCCCTACACAGCCTGCTGCTTGTTTTCTTTGTTTAAGAGATAGTACATTTCTAAACACAAAGAGAAGTTGATGTTAAACATTATTACAGAGCCTCAACAACTAAGATTTTTCAGTGCATAACAACGTAAATTTTTTCAGAAATAGAACTAAGAGATTGATAACGAATATGCATGAAAAGAAAAAATCTTAATTCTAGCTAGTCTATGACAAGAGCTAACCTAGTGTAAATATCACCTCATAACAGAACATATTTTATTTTAATGTATTCTGTCACTATTTTCCCTACATAAGTTATGAGTACAACTATGATGTCACGAAGGAATTATGGAAATTCAGTAGTTTCAGACTCCCATCATCACTGATATTTATTAGTATTAAGTTTCGAATTTCATTAAAATTCTTGCTTATTAAAGAAAAATATAAGCACTCTCACTACAAAACTGTTGAAAAGCGAAAATATTGATAAGTACATCAGAAACATATCATGGATATTTTCTTATATTCTCAGGGTTACAGTGACAAGCACTTTGGGTTCGGGTTCGGTCGTGAGCCCTTCTTGCGTGCTGGCTGCCGTGTCAATACTTGCTTCACCACAGGCGACCGATCCCGATTTCCGCTGGAGGAGATTGACGCTCTTGTGTGGCATTTTAGATCAAATGACAAATCGCTTCCTACTGTCAGGTAAAGAAAGAGTACTTGAAAGATACGTTTATCATTGATGTTTTAATGTTATAAGTCTGCGATTCAAAACTGAAGGTTTTTAAGCGTATACCAAGGTTAATAATTAGTACATCAACAATTAAATTTTATGAAATATCTTACACTAGTCAATGGCGAAAAAATATGGTAAATGGTTTTAGTTTACTGAAGAAAATAAACAATTTGAGATCGGAACAGGATGAAGGATATCTGATACCAAGTAGCTATTACTTCAGTAGTACCCAATATTCAGCCTTAGCACTTATATTTCCTTTATATAGATTCAGTCAACGTAAATGAGCGAAATAATTTTATACACTCGACAACATTAAGTCAAACATCCATCAAGATGAAATAATGTGTGCCAAGTAAATTACATGTTAAATTAGGTTAGATTAGGTTGCTTGGTTTATGTCAGGTTAGGTTTAGGTTTTGTTAGGTTTGATTAGGTTGTTTGGTAAGGTTAGATTAGGTTGTTTGGTATATGTTAGGTTAGGTTATTTGGTTTTTGTTAGGTTAGGTTAGGTTGCTAGGTTTATGTTAAGTTAGGTTGCTTGGTTTTTTAGGATAGGTTAGGTTGCTTGGTTTATATTAGGTTAGGTTGTTTGGTTTATGTTAGGTTAAGTTACTTGGGTCTATGATAGTTTAGGTTTTTGGTTTATGTTGGGTTAATTTGCTTGGTTTATGTTAGGTGTAATAGTCCCTGTCAACAGATACCTGTAGACAGTAGTACTTACTGTATATAATTGTGGCCTATCTACATATATTTATTGTATGATTTTCACTACCTGAATTAACTAGATAAACGCCAACTTAGCATAGCTTATCATTCCTTCTCACGTGCTAGATGATGTTTCCATATCCTCCACCTTCGACAGATGTGTTATAGGAGCTTTGGAAATTACCTCCTATATTGTCTCGTAAATGGACAGTTGCCTATTATCAACAACATAGAGTGCATAGATTTTGTAAAATGAAAAAAAAATAGTGTTTGTGCAAACATTAAGTACTCTGAGATAACTGCAAATGAAGACTACAAGTAACTCCAACTGAAACTACAAAGTAATAAGGCATACTAAGACAATTTCCGTATCAGTAATACTATAGTATGCAAAAACTAACATTTTAAAAGATCAGAAGCACACTGAAATATTACACGGCCCCTTCAAAGTTGGTGGATGAGTGTTATGCAAAGTCGAAATTGAAAACGCGAGTAGGAGTATCAGATCTGAGGCTTGAAGATGGTAGTTACGCAGATTCTGACCAGGATAAAGCTGAGGCATTGAACAGCTTCTTTTCCTCAGTGTTTACAAGAGAGGATGCAACTAACCTTCCTGCGTTTGAGGACAGACGGTTCGACACAGCACTGACCCACATTGTGTTCACAGAAGAGGGTATTAGAAATAAACTGTCCAGGCTAAAGGTCCATAAGAGTCCTGGACCTGACATGGTGCATCCTAGAGTGCTAAGGGAGCTGTGCAACGAGCTTGCAGAGCCCCTGAAGATTCTGTTTTGTAAATGCCTGGATGAACAAATGGTCCCCAGTGAATGGAAAGTGGCTTATGTGAGTCCTATCTTCAAGAAGGGCGATAGGCACTCCACGAACAACTATAGACCGGTGAGCCTGACCAGCATAATATGTAAAGTACTTGAGAGTATTATCAGAGATGCAGCGATGGAACATCTACTACGAAACAACCTTGTAAAAGATTGCCAACACGGTTTTATGCCGGGGCGCTCTTGCTTGACACAATTGCTCAAGGTATTGGATATTTGGACCCATATTCTAGAACGGGGTGGTAATATCGACAATATTTACCTAGATTTTGCCAAGGCTTTCGACAGTGTACCGCACGAAAGGCTGAAAATCAAACTGGAAGGGTACGGAATTCGGGGAAATGTCCTAGCGTGGATAGAAGACTTTCTACATGACCGCAAGCAATGTGTGGTGATTAATGGCACGAAATCGTCATCTGTACCTGTAACAAGTGGGGTACCGCAGGGTAGTGTATTGGGCCCGCTGTTGTTTGTTTGTTTCATAAATGATATGCCTGACGTTGTACACTCCTCCATACAAATGTTTGCCGATGACGCCAAGTTATTTCGAGAAATTAAGAACCAAGCGGACTGTGAAGAGCTGCAGAAGGACCTCTGTGGGCTCCAGGAATGGTCGAAGGAATGGCTGCTGAGATTCAATGTCACGAAGTGTAAGAGGATGCACCTGGGGCGTACCAACGGTAAGGAGGCGTACCATATGTCCCAACGGGATGAAGAAAATGTACTAGTTGAGACTGTGTGTGAGAAGGACCTAGGTGTGTATGTTGACAATGAGCTGAAGTTCTCGGGCCATTGTGAGAAGAAGGTAAATCAGGCAAATAAATTATTGGGTCTTATAAGAAGGTCGTTCAGATATCTAGACGGTCCGTCCCTCGTGACGATCTTCAGGAGTGAAGTGCTTCCCCATCTGGAGTACTGTCACACCATCTGGTCCCCGAGATATGCTAGGGACTGTCAGTTGGTTGAAAATGTTCAAAGGAGGGCCACCAAACTGGTGCCTTCACTTCGGCACCTCAGCTACCCTGAGAGATTGGAGCGCCTGAACTTGCCTAGCTTATACTACAGATGGGCAAGGGGGGACCTAGTTGAGGTTTATAAGCATCTCAGGGGGCACTACTCAGTTGAGTGTCCTTACTTGGAGCTGGCGGACGCTCGCCCCACAAGGGGTCACAGCTCAAGATTGAAGAAGCCGCAAGTCCAGAAAACCGTGAGGGCAAACTTTTTCGGAGTGAGGGTTGTAAACTCTTGGAACAATCTACCAGAGAGTGTTGTGATGGCACCGAGTGTGAGCTCTTTCAAGAGAAGACTTGACCAACACTGGAGCGGGTTCAGGTACATTCAGGAGCCGGTGCATGCCCAATATTTGCCAACAGTGCGTGACAGAGACGTGACCGATCGCCCGGGCGGCTAGCGAGCCGACCTTTTGGTGAAGAATACAAAGGAAAAGAGACGTGACCGATCGCCCAAGCGGCTAACAAGCCGATCAGTGGCGAAGAGGATAAAAGTAAAAAGTAAAAGTAACAGACTGAGGAGTTAGGCCGCTCTAGCTGTCAGCAGAGGCGGGAAATATGAAATTGTTCGCAGTCATATTTCTCGCCTATGCTGACGGCCGTGTAATATTTCAATGTGATTCTGATCTTTTAAAATATTAGTTTTTGCATAAGTTAGTAATATTGATACGTAATTTGTCTTAGTATGCCTTATTGTTGGTAAAAGTATATATTAAATGCGTCCTCCGAAAGCGTAAATTTGTTACCAGAGTTTAACAGATAATTCATGTATAAGATTTCTGATAAAATTCCTATGTGCTCATGTTTGAAATAATGGATGTATGTATCTTTATATAATTTAGCTGAATATCTTTCTCGTCAGAAACTGTCATCCCAACGATTATGAAAAAACTCATTTAGAAATACATCATTACTTCAGAACGAAATCGAACAGATTTGCAACAGCCAATCAATCGGCTGTAACTCTTGAGAAGGGAGCGGGGCATCTCTTCTCAGCTGAGAAAAACGCACTGTAGTGAGATTTTCGAACATATCAATATCCCGTTCATAAGGTGCCAGTGAAAGGGAACACCGATTACAGTGCGTTTTTTTCCCAGCTGAGAAGATATGCCCCGCCCCATCTTCAAGAGTTACAGCTGATTGGCTGTTGCAAATCTGTCCGATTTCGTCCTGCAAAGTATGCCTTTTAAAACTGCTTTGTGAGGATTTCCTTTCGTAACATTAAGAATAATTTTGAGTGGCTTGTGCTTGTCGAATCTTCTCTTCAAGTATTGACTATAGATAGGTATCCGGTTTCTTGTTATGGTATAACCAAAGACACGGGTACTTAATCAAGTCATCACAATCCAAAATTTATTGTAATAACTCATATGTTGTGTGTTGGCCTTCAGGTCTCCCCATACCCGCTACGTCTTCTGGATGATGGAGTCAGCATCTTACCTCTACGGCAATATTGGCCACTTCAATAACATCTTCAATTGGACATTTACGTACAGACTCGACTCCGATTTCCCAAACCAGTATGTTCATCAGGTTCTCAGGGACTTGTGGAACCCTGTTTATTGTTGGCCCTGTCTTGACGAGAGCTTTTGTACCTAAAAATAATAATTATACCACATGACCATTTGTTGTGGCAGTGGTGGACCGTTGACGCAAGATTCTAATAAATTCCTCCATTAGATTAAAATGGAAGTTTTTATGAGAGAATGATGAAGATAAATTATTTTGTTGGAGGTTTATTCTGAGAATTGGAGTTCTTTGCATTCATCTGTTGTGAGGTTCAAGTAATTAACACTTTTGGGGTTTTCATACATAAAATAGCATATGATCTAAATTATCGCTTTAGGGTTTTCATATGCAAATTTGCGTATGAAGTAAAAAAAAAACTATTTTGCATATGAATGCTAGACACGCAAGACACACATTAGACACCGTCAGTGCGATCTGGCAACAATGTACACTACACTCCAAGGTCACCATAAGAACATAAGAAAATAAGGAGTCTGCAATAGGCCGGTTGGCCTGTGCATGGCAGCTCCTGTCGAGAGTTACTACCACTCTCTATCATCAATGAATCAATCTAGCCTCCTTTTAAAACTCTCCAACGTTCCAGCACTTACTACAAAGTTGTTAAGCTTGTTCCACTCATCCACCACCCTATTTGTGAACCAGTTCCTTCCTATCTCCCTCCTAAACCAGCCTCCCTTTTGTGTTTAAAGGACACAACAATGATTTCATTTATTATTCATTTATTCATAAGAGTGTTGTGAGAGTTTTGAACCATGCCTTGTGTTGCTGGCCAGGTTTGAGGGGTGAGGAAACGTAAAAAGTGCAAGGAAATTGCACCATGTGGTGATAGTATAGTGCCACCTGATGCCCCTCCCAAGGTAAATATTATTTTTTTTACAACGTTTTTGCGATAACTATTTTTTTCCTAAATGTGTATGCTTTATAACGGAATAAGGTTCATATTGCAATCACATGAAATAAAGGTATAAAGTGATGTATAAACCTTTTCATTAAGCATAAACAAAAATTTTGTGTTCTATTCTTACATATAGAAATAATTATTTTAACGTGATTAGTTATATAAAAGTGTTTTTATAAAATTTATTTACAGTGCTAATGCAAAAAATCCCCCCTTTTTATCTAAAATAGCAAACTTGCTGTAACTCATTACGTAAAATTATCTCTCTTGTGGGGCAGTCAAGTGCGGCGAGGTGAGTAAGGCCAGACCCAAAGACGTGTGGGAGAGAGCTCCTACCCAAACCCAAGAGTGTG
The DNA here is from genome assembly GCA_958450375.1 of Homarus gammarus. Taxonomy (NCBI): domain Eukaryota; kingdom Metazoa; phylum Arthropoda; class Malacostraca; order Decapoda; family Nephropidae; genus Homarus; species Homarus gammarus. The sequence goes on along the minus strand of CAUDMG010001384.1, from coordinate 6,383,492 downwards.
AAGTTCTCCCCACTATAACTTCTGTCAATATATAACAAGTGGCACAAGTTTCTTATACATTGTAAATTCTGAGGTGAAAAAGAACTTTAGACAGTGGTATTTTTTGCACGTAGTGGTTTAACGTTACAATATCAAAATGCTATCGTGATAAAACATTATCCTAACTTTGTTTTTCCATTCTATTTTTCTATCTGGTCAACACTTTGTCAGGTACGGGCGTGTCTACCGACGTCGGCAGCCCCTTCAGGAGCCAGAAGAGGAGCGGAACTACGCAGCCAACAAGACCAAGCTGGCAGCCTGGTTTGTGTCCAACTGTAGGACAGTCGGCGGCAGGGAACAGTGAGCCATGACTTCGTATTTTGTGTTTTATTTTATGTTGAATATGTCTCTATATAAAGCTAACTGTTCAGGTACATTGAAGCTTTACAATACATTATATATTATTCCTTAAGCCAGTAAACATTTTCGACCCATCTCGAAGCTGCACTCATTTGCCCCACCCACAAGCTAACACACGAAACAATACATTAACGCTTTCGCCGTCTGATGACACTATTTGGGTTACGCACGTGGGCAGTGGTAAATTAAAAATAATTTCAACGAAAAATCTATGCATTTTGGTAAGACGCTAATAGCTTCATTGGCTGGTCAACGGGTGAGATCTGGACCGCAAGATTGGGCTGCAAAATGGAGGAAATACCAATACTCATTGAAATATCCTATTATATATATTGTTGTTTTATTCTAATATTTTAACACACACATTATCCTTTGAATACACATGACGATCACTTGTATTCGCAAGTATTAATTTTGAATAATATGATTCCAGAAGTACCAACCAATACAGACAGAGACTCCTGTATCAAGGCTATAAAAAATAATTTCATTAATGAAAGTTCCAAAATTAAGATATTTTTAGAATTGCATTACTTAAGACTGTAAGCTTAGAATTCATAAATGATTGAAAATCAAATACATTTCTCCCTGATTCTCCTCTCTCTTTGTGACCTTGCAATTCTCTTAATGTAATTATGAAATCCTTTATCTTGACTTAATCCTCCTTTAGATACAGTCACCTGCATTTATACCTGGTACAGTGGCAGACACATTTTGTGAGATATGTTTGTTTACATCATATTAAAAGTCCAGAAATGGCCCAGGTTGGCCCTAAGGAACCTCGTAATAGTGACCAGATTAATGATGCTAGATAAGCAATCCACATAATTGCTACATCCCACAAAACGAACCAGCCACTGTACCAGGTATAAATGCAGGCAACTGTATGTGCAAATCCTTTTATCCAACCCTAAGGACTCACTTTGTAAATCTGAATACTCAAGACCACAAATGTAAAAAAATAACCTGTATAATTTTCCTTACTTAAAAATATGATTATCATCACTCAGGACCTATACAGCATTTTAAAGAAACAACACAACTATGTTTTTCAGGCTGGTAAAACTGTTAAGGAAATGGATCAAGATTGACCAGTACGGCCAATGTGGGTCGTTGAGTTGTGTGAGGAAGAACTCCAGTGGATGTTACTCTATGCTTGAGAAGAACTACAAATTCTACTTCTCCTTTGAAAATTCTCTTTGTCAAGATTATGCGACAGAGAAGTTGTTCAATATCTTAAGGTAAATTCCCAAATTATCTAATACTTATTGATTTGTTTTAGAACATCATTTGGTATAGAATTTAATCACAAGACGCTTAGTAATTACATGACATAATCAGACAAAAATAACCTTGAAAATTGATAACCTTATTGGAATCTTTATATTTTCTATATAAAATCTAACTTCCATTATACATTTCTTTTCACTATATTTTGAAGAAACATACATCGTTGGGCTTTATTGACTTATATATTCAATATATATAAAATAATACAAATGTGTGTACAGCATATCAGGGAAGTGAGGTGTGAGGAGTAATATGTTAATGAGACAGTAAATTAACAAGATAGCATTTAATGTTCATTAAGTCTGCAAACAAGGCAGAGTGGTTACTTCTCCAGCATTGCACTTTACAGTCCATATCATTATTGGCGAGGCAGACTGTGATGAATATTGTGTAGACCAGAATAATATTATTGCTACAGCCACGGTCCAACTGGCTCATAGTAAAATACAATTGTTTACAAACAGAAAAAATGGAAGTTGAGCTATAACAGAGTGTGTAGGGTAGACAGGCGAAGGGTGTGTTAAGTGGGGGTAGCGGCCGAGAGGATATACAGTAGCTGCTAAATGGGTATAGTGGCTGAGAGGGCAGGGCGGCTGAGTGGGATAGCAGAATTGAATTGAAACAGCTTATTTAGCCAGAAAAATACAGATACAGAGTGGATAATAATAACAATATTAACATGGCTGAGCCAGTTGAGAACCTGAGCTCTCTTTTAGGCACCTAATATATACTATACATTTACCTCAAGGAAGTATTATGTAACATTTAGTATCATCTGGAATAGTACAATAGCATGGTGGTAATAAGAACATCTCATAATGTTACCACGGTTATAACTTTAATATTTATTTATTTTATTTATATATATATATATATATATATATATATATATATATATATATATATATATATATATATATACACTAGTGGTTATAGTGGCTGAGTGGGTTATCAACTGAGTGAGTATAGTGGCTGTGTGTATAGTGAAAGAATGGGTATAGCAGCCGGATTGGGTATAGTGGCTGAGTGGGCATAGAGGTTGAGTGGATATAGCAAATGAATGGATACATTGACTGAGTGGTTATAGTGGCTGAGTGGTTATAGTGGCTGAGTGGGTATACCAGTTGAGTAGGTATAGCAACTGAGTGGGTATAGTGGTTGAGTAGGTAGAGCGACGGAATGGTTAGAGCGGCTGAGTGGGTGTTGTGGCTGATATAGTATAGAAACTGAGTGGATATAGTGGCTGAGAGGACACAGTGGCTGAGTGGGTATTGTGACTGAGTGAGTTGAGTGGCTGAGTGGGCATAACAGCTGAGTGAGCATAGTGGCTTATTGGGTATATTGAATGGGTTGGTATAGCGGCTAAGTGGGATTAGCAGCCGAGTGGTTATAGTGGCTGAGCGGGTATAGCGGGGGAGTGAGTAAAGTGGCTGATTGGGTGTAACGATTGAGTGGGTATAGCGACTGAGTGGGTATAATGGGAAGTGGGTAGAGCACCTGAGTGATTGAAGTGACTGCATGGATGTAGCAGCTGAGTCGGTATATTGGCTGAGTGCATATAGCGACTGAGTGGGTAGAGTGGCTGAGTGGGTACTGTGGCAGAGTGGGTACAGTGGCTGAGTGGGTAAAGTGGCTGAGTGGGTATATTGTCTGAGTAGGTATAGTGACTGAGAGGGTATAGTGGCTCATGACGCTCATAACCCACATGACGCTTCCCCTGCCAGTGCACAGCCTCTTTACCATCAAGACTTCTGCTGTGCCTCCTCGTGGCAACACACGGTAACTGGGTACCTCGTGGGCCCAGGCTAGACCAGCAGAGAATGTCGGAGCAGCAGTGGGCCTCAGAGGGATAGCACATTGGCCCACTGGCATGCGGAGTCCGCGATTGCTATGCGCCAGGACGTGTCCGCATTGCGGACACGTCCTGGCGCATAGCAATCGCAGCCCCGCTGCCTTGCGGATTAGCCTTGGTGGGTATAGGGCTATGAGAGTAAACCCCGAGCGAAAAATCTGCGGTAGAGCCCCGCATCAGGCAGACATGCTTGCAGAGCTCCTGTAAGACCCTAACGGCGGTTTCAGTGGAAGAGGTGACCAGCATGGGAAGCCAACGACTTCACCGGCGGATGAAGGCAATGCAAAAGGGACAGGCTACTGAGGCGAAACCCAACAAACTGTGCTTTCGGCAGTCCATTACATCTCTCCCTCTCCCCAGTTGTTGAAACTGCTTGTACCACTGGATCAGGAAAAGGAAGAGCCAGGATGTGTGGTTGCAGCTTGCACTCCTGCTTCACATCATAAATGAACTCACGCGCAGCCATCATCCAGATCATCATACCTCTCATCATCATCAAAACCCCTATCCCCAAAAAGTCCTATGGCGATAGTCGAATGGCAACGGGGACAAGCAGAGATGACTGCCAGGAGCATCTTATCACAACTCTGCGCATGGGCGGCATGGATAAGTTGCTCGTTTATGTACTGGGATCTAGGCAACAGTGAAATCTGGTCCTGTCTGTTCGACAGAGCAGCCCTTTCCAGCAGCCAAGCTGCTCACCCCACATGGGGAGGGGGCTAGAAAAGGAGCTCTAAACATAACCTACCCAGAAAACCAACCTAGTCTGGGAAACCGCACCCAGTAAGGTCATTCTAATGTGGTTGAAAACATAATCATAATCACAAATCAAAGCAAAAACAAACTATACAACCTCTTATGGTCGCTGAATGGAATGTGAGGCCCCTTTTGGATACTGGCACAAAAGAGCGTCCTGAAAGAAGAACCGCCCTTGTGGCAAAAAAGCTGGCTAGGTATAACATCAACATAACAACCATTATTAAGTTCCGGCTCCCAGACGAGGGTAGACTCATAGATCGGGGTTCTGCTATACCTTCTTCTGGAAGCGTAAGAGTACTGCGGAGAGGAACAGCATTTACGGAGTTGGCTTTGCCAATCGCCCATCCATTCTGCATAGGCTAACTGAAATGCCCGTTGGGATAACATCAAGGAGGCCTTTTATGCCGACCTTGGCAGAATGTTAACCTCTATCCTGAGAGAAATTAAGGTTGTGCTCCTAGGTGACTTGAATGCCAGAGATTCTGACATATGGCAAGGAACCATAGGTAGAAACGGAGTAGGCAAGTGTAATTCCAACTGTCTACTCCTCCTCAGCAAGTGTGCTGTCACCAACACCTTGTTTAGGCAGGCCAACAAGTTCAAGGGTTCTTGGCAACACCTATGATCCAAACACTGGCATCTCATTGACTACATCATTGTCAGAGAAAGAGATCGCCGAAATGTTCTCATCACCCGAACCATGCATGTCTCAGACCCCTGTGACACTGATCATCGGCTCGTCAGAGCAAAACTCGCCCTTCACTTTGCCCAAAATGGGCGAAGGAAACAAGCCTCCAGAAGAGACTTTAATACTAGGAGATTGGAGGATCGAGCAAGTAGCACATGCTTTCAGAGAGCAGCTCAACAATGGGCTTATAAATAACCCAACAACAAATAACCTAAATCCGAGTGCTGAATGGGGTCCCATCAAAGCTGTCATCAAAAATTCCTGCAACGAGACCCTCGGCCCGGTCAAAAAAAAAATACCAGGATTGGCATGATGAAAACTACCCGAAAATCGAAGAACTCGTCAATAGGAAACTTGCTGCTATCACTGACTGGTAGAACAACCCTAAGTCTCAGACCAAATCTGATACCTTCCCCGAGAAGAGAGCAGCAGTCCAGCGCCAACTTTTCAAACTAATGACTGATCGGTGGAAAAATATAGTGTGTGAAATGTAAAAAAAATGCGGATCAACTCAGAGTGCGTGTATTTTTCATTTCCGCTTAAACAATATATGGCCCAACTACTAATGGTGTGCCCCCCCCCCCCCCTCTGCTCACCCGATGATAACTTCGTAAGTAAAAACGAAGAAGGCATCCATCAGCACTGGAAAGAGCACTACTATTCCTTGCTCAACCGAAACACTGATGTGGATCGCCTGACTTCCCAGCAGTTTCTCAGCACCCAGAGCTGACCCACCTCAAATATCCTCTATCCCGGGATGAGGTAGCTACTACCATCAAGCAGATGACAAAGAACAAAGCCACAGAGCCTGGTGGAATCGCAGCCGAGGTGTAGAAAGGAGGAGGACCTCTGCTTACCAGCCGTCTCCACTCTCTCCTTGAGAATATATGGGAGAAGGAGGAAATCCCCCAAGATTGACTATATTTATAAGAACAAGGGAGACTGATCGGATTGTGGCAACTACCCCGGGATCTCACTGCTGTCTGAAGCTAACAAGATTATCGCTCGAGTCCTCCTAAATAGACTTCTTCCTGAGGCGGAAAACTTCCTCCCAGAATCTCAATGTGGCTTTAGACCATCACGTGGCACCACTGACATGATCTTTGCTGCCCTCCAGATACAGAAAAAGTGCAGGAGAACAGCATCGTGACTTGTACATGGCCTTTATTGACCTTACTAAAGCCTTCTTCTCGGTCAACAGGGAAGATCTCTGGCGAGCCTTCTGTCGCTTTGCCTGTGCACCAAAATTCATTGTCATTGTGAGGCATCTTCACGATGGCATGAACGGCAGTGTCCTGCACAATTGCATCCAGTCTGAGTTCTTCACCATCCAAACGGGGGTAATATAAGGATGTGTACTAGCAACAACTGTCTTCTCCATTTTCTTGGCTGCCTTCCTTACTCGGCGCAGTGCCAATTTAGTTGGCAGGGTGGGCATCCAGTACCGGATGAAGGAACTTTTCAACATAAAACGACTCCAGGCAGGAACAAAGGTACCGGCCGCTTCCATCACTGAGCTTCAGTATGCAGACGACCTCACCCTCGCCACTCACACTGTACATGACCTACAGGAGATACAGAATATCTACGCAGATGCCCATGCACACTTTATCCTTGAGGTGAAAACAGGTAAGACTCAGAATTACTTTCAGCCCGCGCTGGTTCAACCACTCATCCACCATCCATCCAACATAACGGTACTGCCCTCTCTAATGTTACCCACTTTCAGTATCTTGGATCCACCTGTGCACCACTGCGGACATCGAAAAAGAAATTCAACATCGGATCAGATGTATATATCAAGCTTTTGGCAGATTCCATACCCGTGTCTTCAGCTATAGGGAGCTGAAATAATCTACAAATTTGCACGTACAACGAGCAGTGGTCCTCCCCACCCTGCTATATGCCAGCGAGACATGGGTCACATGCAGCAGGCACCTCAATGCACTTGAAAACGTTCACCAACGCATTCGCTGAGAAGACAAGAGAACAAATGCCAGTATTCTCGCTGACACCAACTGTAGGAGCATCGAGTCTACTAATATCCATGAACAACTGCCTGCATGGACGACAGGAGACTGCCAAAGCAGCTACTTTATAGTCACCTAATGAAGGGTAAATGCAACGCTGGCGGACAGCGGAAAGGTACAAGGATAATCTTAAGACAAACCTGAAAAGAATAAGTGCTAAGTCGAACCTTCACCTGGGAGACGATCATTCCACACCGTAACTCGTGGAGGAGCACCAAACGAGAAGGTGTCAATACTTTCGAGTTAGCCCGACTGCATACCGGGTCAGACAAGCGCCAGCGCCGGAAAAACGCTGCCACCGCCCCTCTCGCTCCAGATATAGCCCTCCACACGTGCAACGTCTGTGGCCAGCCCTGCCCATCCCGTATCGGCCTCTCGAGTCACTTCAGAACTCACCAACGAAGGTGAGCATCCTTAATAAGTCATATTGTATCATAGCTGGATGGTCGTCATACTTGATTCCGAGTGACAGCAAAGTAGTAGTAGTCGTAGTAGTATAGTGGCTATGTGGGTATAGTGGCTCAGAGAGTATAGTGGCTGAGAGGCAATAGTGGCCGAGAGGGTATAGTGGCTGAGAGGGTATAATGTGCCGAGAGGGTATAGTTTCTGAGTGGGCAAATGCAGCTGAGTAGGTATAGGGGTCGAGTGGGTATACTGGTCGAGTGGGTATACCGGTCGAGTGGGGGTATACCGGTCGAGTGGGTATAGCAACAGAGTGAATGTAAAGGCTGAGTGGGTATAGTGGCTGAATGGGTAGAGCAGGTGAGTGGGTCGAGCTGTTGAGAGGGTATACTGGCTGAGTGGGTGTGCGGGCTGAGTAAGTACAGTAGCTTAGTTGATCGAGTGGCCGAGTGGGTATAGGAGCTGAGTGGATAGAGGTGGGGATTGGGTATAGTGGCTGAGTGGGCTTAGTGGCTGAGTGGGTATACTGGTATGAGTAGGTATAGCGGCTGCGTGTGTAGCCCTTTGAGTGGGTATAGGGACTGAGTGGGTATAGGGACCGTGTGGGCATAGTGGCTGAGTTGGAAGTGGAGCTGAGTGGATATATTGGCTGAGTGGGTATAGCGGCAGAGTGGGTGTAATGGCAATACTTGGTTAAGGAAGGCTGTATGTAAAGGTGATTGTGATTGGTGGATCTGTTTTCGGCTGTATCACTATCAGGATAATTACACAGGACAACAAATTTTTTATAATTCCCAGTTGCATGAGATTTCTTTACTGTTTCTTACCATTTTTGATCTGCTGATTTCATATTTGAAACCAGTTTTGTTCTGCATGCTCCAGTTTTCATCCAATTTGAGGTTTTACATTCTAGCCGTTTGCGGTCAAATTAATTAATTACACGATTATGGTATCAATAGGGAGATATAATTTTGTCTGTTTTTTCTTTCAGATTTGGTCATGGCTACAAAGAGAAATCAATGTGTGAACAAACCTGATGCCTTCTGTTATATTTGTGGATACTTCACGCTTATTCGTCAGAGGCGCAATATAACATCGTTTGTGAGGCGCGGCTATAAAGCGTACTTCGGACTTACTCTTGGCGACCAAGACAAAAAATGGGCTCCACATGCTGTGTGTCATAACTGTGAAGAAATGCTGCGTGACTGGACAAAAGGAAAACGTAAGGGCTTACCGTTCGGAATTCCCATGACCTGGCGAGAACCGAAGGACCACACAACTGACTGCTATTTTTGTCTGATCAATACGAAGGGTGTTGGCAAGAAAAACAGACATAAAATATCGTATCCTAGTATCCCTTCAGCAATTCGACCTACTTTGCACTCTGATGAGCTACCAGTTCCAGTTTTTAATGGGTTGTCTCCAGCTGAAGAGGAGGGAAGCGACAAAGACCAAGAGAGTGAACATGAAACTCAAGAAATACTTGCAGATTCCGACGATTCTTCTGATGGTACGCCAGAGTCATCAACCCCTCAGAAGTTTAGTCAGCCAGAGCTGAATGACCTTGTGCGTGATTTGGGTCTCTCCAAAAATGCAGCAGAAGTTCTAGCTTCTAGGTTGCAAGAAAAGGCTCTACTGAACCAGACCACAAAAGTTTCAGACTTCAGAAAGCGGGAACAGGATTTTGTGCCATTCTTTACAGAGGAGAATAAGTTTGTTTACTGTCATAATATCCCGGGTCTTCTCCAGGAATTAGGGATTCCATTGTATAGTCCAAATGACTGGCGATTATTTCTAGATAGTTGTAAGCGTAGCCTGAAGTGTGTGCTACTACATAATGGTAATGTCTATGCAGCTGTTCCAGTGGGTCATTCTGTGTGCTTCCGAGAGGAGTATAATGACATTAAAACTGTGATTCACCTGCTAAAATACCATGAGCACAACTGGACAATTTGTGTTGACCTCAAAATGGTGAACTTCCTTCTTGGCCAACAAAGAGGATTTACAAAGTATCCCTGCTTTCTTTGCATGTGGGACAGCCGAGCTAGAGACAGGCATTGGAACCTGAAGGAGTGGCCCTTACGTGAGACTCTGGAAGCTGGTATGCCAAACATTGTCAATGATCCAATCGTCAGTCGAGAAAAGATCATATTTCCTCCTCTCCATATCAAGCTGGGCCTGATGAAACAGTTTGTCAGAGCATTAAATACTGATGGTGAATGCTTCCAACACATAGTCTCTGCTCACCCTGCTTTGTCATTTGAGAAGATAAAGGCAGGTGTGTTTGATGGACCACAAATTCGTGCACTTGTACGTGATCAAGACTTTGTCAGAAAGATGGACGACAAGGAAAGGGGTGCATGGCTTTCATTTGTGGCGGTAATGGAAAACTTTCTTGGTAATAAAAAGGCTGACAACTATGAAACCCTTGTAGCAACCATGTTGTCAGCCTTTCATGACCTTGGATGCAATATGAGTGTCAAACTCCATTTCCTATATAGTCATCTTGATAGATTCCCTGAGAACCTAGGGGCAGTAAGTGACGAGCAAGGCGAGCGGTTTCATCAGGATCTCAAGACCATGGAAGACCGCTACCAAGGGAGATGGGACAAACATACGATGGCAGACTACTGCTGGAGCATTAAACGAGAGTGCCCTGAGACATTTCACAAGCGCAAGAGCTTCAAGCGCAAATTCCTACCTGGCTAAAATGTGATTGGGCTTTGTCTCCTCATAGTAACAAATTTCTTACCTAACAATGAGTTTTATACAAATTTCAACCTTTGTTTTAGATGGAACATGTTTCAAATTGTGTTGTTGAATAAATTTAGAATATGTAATATTTTATTGTTTATTACCCAGCTAATTTAATGACAGTTTAATGACATATTTTTCAAGATAGACGACGAGGTCAATAAGACGAAGACGAAATTTTGAAATTTCAAAATACCTTGATTGCAAAAAAACTAGAGCTTACAGAAAGAAACTAACTTCAGATATGAGATCAGCACACCCAAATTAGGTAGAATCAAGTGTTTATAGCAATGCAACAAAAACTTTGTTGACCAGTGTTATTAAACAAACAAAAGGTAAAAAATTTATGATAAGCATAAACTATTCATTGTTATTTAAGGTCAGAAGAAGTTTCCAAATTTTCGTATATTTGTTTAAATAATGAAGAAAATTTGATGTAAGAATCTTGTGGCAGCTGTAGTTGTAGTTGAGTTGTCTATTCTGAGTAATTCAGTCAGGTCTTGACACTGAGGGTGGTAACACTTCTCACTGCCACGCAGGACAGAGGTTCATACACAAAGAAATACATCATATTCATTAACAGTATATATAGATCAGATTCACTGTTCACTGCCATGCAGGACAGAGGTTCATACACAAAGAAATACATCATATTCATTAGCAGTATAGTGTATATAGGTCAGTCATGTGGGTGATGTCACTATTCGCTGCCATGCAAGACAGTGGTTCATATACACTGTTCATTGGACGTCATATTCTAATTGAAGATTAATCAGTGTGGGCAAGCAAATTTGGGATAAACAGCAAGAATGTCCTCAAGCACCCCAAATTCAATGTAGTAATTACAAAGTTCATGATGCAATAAGCCAGGTGGCCTGAAGTCTTTGACAGTGATACATTCAATAATATAGTGTTCAAGTGTATGCTTTAAAGGTTTATCACAAAGTTTACATGCTGAGTGTTCCGGTATGGGTACAGCGTTACTAACTTGCCAGATGTGTCTGTATCCTTGCCTAATTCTGGCCACGACTTCATCACGTTATCTGGTTCTGTCCTTATGCTGGCCATACCGGTACCTCTCGTCACAAAATTTTTCATATATACTAATGCTACAACTGCCAGGTCTCTCAGCATTTCTCAGTTCTTCTAGATCAGAGTTCATTAATTCTGACTTGAATGTTTTTAAGTACAGCATTGGACAGGCCAAGGTCAAGGTCAACATTTTCTTTCTTACATGCCTCATTGGCCAGTCTATCAGCCACACGAATTCGATACGAGAGTTGTTCTCATTGGCAGTTATCACATTACTTTTAATATCACATACAACTTTAGACATAGAACCTGACGGGCTGTTCATTAATTTCAAAGCACTTTGAGAGTCACAGAATATTACACCACATCCATTTTCTTTAAGGTAGTCTGTTGCTTTGTAGAGTCCAGTTAGTTCAATTTGTGTTGTGCTGGCCCCGTTGTTCAGCCTTTGCTTGTTTGACTCCATCTCTCTTTTTCTTTACATATTACAATTGCACAGCCTGTTCTACCTGTGTTTCTCTGCACAGACCCATCAGTAAAAGTATAACATTCACTTGATTTAATACTCTCTATGTGTCGGTAAATAGTTTCTAGTGTGACATCTCATCACATCAGTGTTTAGCATTTGCTTACTACCAACAGAAGTGTAATTAATAGGAACTGATATATCCAGCCAAGGAGGAATGGCATTAATGAGTTCGTCTGGGGTGATTGGGACATTCAGTTTCAAAAGATCTGCAACACTTTTATGAAGCTAGGCCCCAGAGAGAGTCTTTTGTGGAAAGTTAGCGAGACAGTCGGGATTACTTAGATAGAACATCAACTCAGTTTGTATTGAGCTGTAGTTTGGGGACCATTGTTCTTCAAAACTTTGACACAAAACATGGTATTAAGTAGAGCTATCCTCTCAGTACTTAAATTTACACTTAGGGAAGTGAAGTTGGTCGAATGCCGTGGTATTAGTAACCTTGTGTACCGGAAAAGACTTATTTTCATGCCCATAGTATTAATCTGTCTGAGGATGGTGTTTTTAAGTATAGTTATAAATATACAGCGTGTATTTCATCTATATTGTTATAATATTGTTTTCAAAAGATTTTTCTTAAGTGAAGACGGCGTCACATGACTTAAACTGACACAACACCGGTCGTTTGAGTGTGCCACACTCACACAACTGATACCAAAGGTTGACTCATGGACGGGAGGTCATTCCACTTATGATAAAAAAATATAGCGTAGGGAAGTGCGAACGTGAGAGATAACGTAATAGGGATTGCATGTCACACAAGACCGGTCCTCCAACAGGCTAAACGTGGTACCAGTGGTGTATGGTCAAGGCAATTACTCGATGCTGGCGCCACCTCACTCCTACATCGACGCCCTCAGCTTCCCCACAGCTAAGGCCCTCGCCGAGTACCTCATCTACCTGGACAAAAACGACACTGCCTACAATGAGTACTTCAGGTGAATCCTAGTTTAAATCCTTCCTAGGTCTAAATATGACCCCATCGTGAACACTTAAAGAGACTCTGTCAAGGTTTGCAGCGCGTCCCTCCCCCCTCCTCCGTTCACACCTCTCCTTTGTTTCCTACTCTTTATACTATAATTTAGTTAAATATATTGTATGTAATTCACACCTTCATTCCACGTCTACTTCATATTTACAGTTTTTTGCAATATTATTCCAAAACAACGTGAAATATGCTGGGGGTGGAATGATTTGCTAGCTTACAAACAGATTAAACCGAGTACAGTAGAGTACAGTACCTCTTTTCCTGTACTTATATCTGTAGCTTTACTAGTATATGTGCCTATAACTATATGTGTATATGTGCTTGTATGAAACTGTTTGTATTTTCTCCACAGATGGAAACGTTTTCACTGGATTCCTCACCCTTGGGCGAATGTAGCCAAGCCGTACTGCGATATGTGTGAGCGCCTCCACCAGGACAACACCACCAAAGTGTACAACCTGCAGCAGTGGTTTGTCCAAGACTCTCACTGCAAGGCTAGCTCCAGCAAGGACATATCTTTGTTCATAAACGGATATATCAAACGATAGCACACAGTAATTATCCCTGTATTGATCATTTTCGTAATTTTTCTCAGATTCGTCGGCTTTTTATCTCCGTAGTTTTATATATCAGACGCAGTATATTCCGTGAACATGGAATAAAGAATGAATTTCATAGTTCCAGGTATCAATTTTTCTCCGTGAAAAAGAAAAAGTCCACAAAAGAAGTCCTAAGTCACACGCTGTTCATATCGCCACAAATATTGCACATGTTTCAGAATTCTGAGTTGCTTATAATGGAACTACTTGTTGATTGTGAAGATAGTGTCTAATAAATTCAGTAACATACTGTATAAGTCTTTGTTCTCAGGACAACGTCGACTTCAGTGTTACTAACGTGATTCCAACAACTCACTCAATGTATGATGTATTATCGTGCTGGAGGAAGTAATTATCAAAACAAACTGTGTTTTATTTATCTTTCAATGTTATTGACGTGTGTGTGTGTGTGTGTGTGTGTGTGTGTGTGTGTGCATTTACCTAAACTACGCGCTTGGAGAGATTAATTATATAAATGCAGTTGTAACCGCCCGATGAGCGACTGTGGAATAATGAGACCCTTTCACGTAGGACTTGCTTGTTCTTTATTCGGTTAAAACCTGCAGAGTACAAATTACATATGGTACATATGAGCTAATTAATTCACTCGTAAGTCCCTTCACTATTAACAACTACACATGATATATTTGAGTAGAGTGGGGTGCTAAACCATAAAAAACTTACGTGTTTCATGTCTAATGTAGGACTTATTAGCTCCCTGACTTGTTAACTCACTGGACGGCTAGAGACTATCTTCTGAACCCCACAGCAAGCGAGTTAGCCAGCTCCGAGGCGAGAGCCATCTGTTTCACATTTAACACCTCAGCAAAGTTCGTTGTAAACACTCACTCTGTCTCTCTCCTGTCTCTCTTTCTCTCTCTCTCTATCCCTCTCTCTAGTTTATCCTACTGTGGCGGTAACACTCCCCCTGTCGAGGTCGCTTGAAACCCATTGTCTGCCAGGAGTCTCACTCTCCGACTACCTCCAATAGGCAGAGCTTTGTCACTAGACGTATTAACACTGAGTCCTTCGTCTTCAATTTGGCACACCGCACCAGGCTGTCGTCACCCGGCACCGCTTCCAATACCCGTCCTAGCATCAATTTGCTTCTTGGGAGAGGATGTCAAGATATGATGATGATATCCCCAGTGCGGAAGTTGCGGTGTGCCTGGAAGTGCTTCTGTCACCGCTGGAGTGTCTGGAGATATTCTTTCACCCACCTCTTCCAGAATTGGTCCGCAATGAATTGGGTATGCTTCCATTTTCGTCGGTACGCTTCTGCTATGGACTGATCGCCTCCAGTGGGCAGGGTTCCCGCGTGCATTCGCAGTAGGTGAAGCGGAGTGAGTGCTTCTAGGTCTCTCGGGTCGTCGGATACCGGGGTGATGGGCCTCCCATTGATGATCTCTTCCACGGCACAGAACAGGGTGTAAGTCGCTTGTCGTCTAGTACCTGTGTGCCCATCACCCCCTGGAGAACCTTCTTCACCATGCCGATCTGACGCTCCCATACTCCACCCATGTGAGAGGCAGTCGGAGGGTTGAACTCCCATTATATTTGTCTCTGCAAGGGTGTGTTCCTTACATTGTCACTGCTGTTCCACTTACTCACCGCCTCCTGAAGTTCTCTGTTCGCTCCAATCATGATGGTTCCATTGTCGGATCTGATGCGCTTGGGAGGTCCTCTGCGGGATGTGAACCTAGTCATGACATTGATGAATGAGTCTTTGTCTAGTGAGGTGAGGACTCTCAGGTGTATAGCTCGGGTGGCTAGACATGTAAACAAGCATCCTCATCTTTTCGCCCGGGCCCGGCCTTGTTTAACCATGAAGGGACCAAAACAGTCGACTCCTGTGCAGGTGAATGGCCGCTCTTCTGGAAGTACCCGGTCCTCTGACAGGTCAGCTTGGCGTTGGTGGGTAGGCTTCCAATTGCTACTTCAACAAATTACACACGTACGGGCGTTTATTGTTGTTGTGTACCACGTGCCTGACACATTCGTGATTACACAGGCCTAAACACATTCTAACTTTGGTAAGAAGTAACATAATATATAATGTATATATATTCAATAAGGGCAGCATATAAACATACACATATATAACACTATTTTCCCT
Organism: Homarus gammarus; assembly: GCA_958450375.1. Classification (NCBI taxonomy): domain Eukaryota; kingdom Metazoa; phylum Arthropoda; class Malacostraca; order Decapoda; family Nephropidae; genus Homarus; species Homarus gammarus. The sequence continues at coordinate 6,368,057 of CAUDMG010001384.1, read as the reverse complement.
TTCAAAAGAGAGCATGGCTTCTACAAATCCTAAATAAACAAAACTTACAGAATTACATATGGCAGGAAAGAAGAGAATAGAACACAAGAGATATAACTTCCTGACTAAGCAGTTTTGAAAGGCCTGTTCACAATTCAGATAATCAGAGGTCTAATTTCATTACAGGTCTCCTAACTCTGTTTGATCTTCCAGGACTATTCCCTCTATCAATTGCATTATTAGTGACAGACGTATCATCACTATAGTTAGTTGACACAGTGAGTGGATGCTGGGTAACATCATCTTTGATCTCATAATCATGATGATCATCTGCAACTATGTCAAGTTTATCATCATGTTCTGGTGCTACATTTATCTCGTCATGTGCTTGAATGATGTGGTCCACATGAACATATCTCAAAGAGTTACCACATTTCACTAATATGTCCTAGATCCACATACCTTGTCAATGACACCAGTTATCCACTTTGCATATACAGTACCATAACCTTTAGCCATGTTCCTAACTCTCACCCTATCATTTACCTTGAACACTCTTTCCTCTTTCACTGGAACTCTTATCATGATACATCTTTTGTTGAGCTTGTTTCCTCTCTACAACTTCAAACAGACTTGGCTTAACTAAACTTAATATTTTTCTCAACTGTCTCTTCATCATTAACTCTGCAGGAGTACATCCTGTCACACTATGTGGCGTGGTTCTGTATCTGAGTAAGAAATTTGCTAGTCTGTGTTTCATTGATTTTCCTACAGTTCCTTGAATCCCTGCTTGGAAAGTGCTTCCTTTACAATTCTAACTGATTTCTCAGTTGCACCATTAGAGGCAGGATGATAGGGTGGGGTCAGTACATGCTTTACACCGTTGAGTCTTATGAAGTTTTTAAACTCTAATGATTGGAATGGAGGACCATTGTCATCTACTACCTCTTCTGGTATTCCATGTTCAGCAAATATTAATCTTAATTTATCAATGGTGCTACCAGCATTAGTACTGTACATGTGCTTAACATCAATCCGTTTTGAATGACTGTCAATTAATACAGAAATTTGTCTGTGTCTTTATTACAGACGTCAATGTGTACTCTTTGGAAGGGTCGGGTAGGCCACTTCCAGGTTTTCAAAGGTGTGCTGGGTGGCATACTCCTAAAATTCTGACAAACAGAGCACTCAAGTACAATCATTTCTATTTCACCACCCAGTTTAAGCCACAATACAAAACTTCTGGCCAATGCTTTCATATCACATATACCTGGATGTTTAAAATGCAGTTCATTTAAAATTTGCCCGCAAAAACATTGTGGAATTAACACTCTCATACCCCACAAAACACATCCCTGTTCTACTGATAATTAACATCTCCTTAAATGATACGGTTGAAAGTCTAAGGATGGACAAATCTCTGGCCATCCATTTAGTGTATATTCCAGAACTCTTCCTAACACAACATCTTTCCTAATTTCATGAGCAATCATTCTGGAGGTGACTGGAAAATCTTCTGCTAACATGGTTGCAGCATAAACCTTAGGCTCTACTCTATCATTTGATCCACTACATGGCAACCTGGACAAAGCATCTGCATTGGAATGATCCTCTGAACGTCTGTACTGTATCTCATAGTCATATGCAGACAATATCACAGCCCATCTCTGCATTCTTGCTGCAGCAAGTGTAGGAACAGGTGATTTCAGACCTAACATTGCCAAGAAAGGCTTGTGAGCAATTATTAAGACAAAATTCCTCCCATATAAATACTGGTGAAATTTCTTTACTCCAAATATGATAGACAAAGCCTCTTTCTCTATTTGTGCATAATTTTTCTCGCTTTGGGTAAGAGTTCTCGAGGCATATGCAATGGGTCTTTATTCACCGTTATCCATTATGTGACTTATGACAGCCCGATGCATCACAAGCAAGCTTTAGTGTTCTACTGGTATCATAGTGGACCAAAACATCAGTACTAGACTGAGCAGCTTTACAATCTTCAAATGACTTCTGAATTGCACTGTTCCATTTCCATGGAATCCCTTTCTTAAACAGTTCATGCAGAGGGGCTAAGACTGATGAAAGTCCACTCAAAAACCTTGAATAATACTCTATCATTCCCAGGAAAGCTTTCAATTCACTGACATTTTTGGGAGCAGGTAAATTTACTATGGCTCTTACTTTATCTTTTACAGGTCTCAGCCCTTCTGCATTCATTTTGTAGCCAAGATAAGTTACTTCTTTAGCTAGGAATGAACATTTGCTCTTGTTGAGCCTGACATTGTGTGCCAAAAATCTTTCGAATACTGTGGCTAGGGTTTTGACATGATTTTGAATGTCACTGTCAACAATAAGGATATCATCCTGAAAACATAACACATTGGGAAGACCCACAAGAATTTTGTCCATGATGCACAGAAATAACTTTGGTGCACTTTTAACACCATAAGGCAACCATTTGTACTTATACAATCCTTTATGAGTGTTGATGTTAAGGTACTGCTGACTTTCAGCATCAACAGAGACCTGAGCATATGCTTGAGACAAGTCTAACTTGGTGAAAATGATTCCACCTGTTAGTGCAGCAAACAAATCTCGAGACGTGGGTAAAGGATATTGCTCGTCCTCAACAGCTTGATTAATGGTAACTTTATAATCACCACATAGTCTAACAGATTTATCAGCTTTAGGTACAATTACTGTAGGAGCAGCCCAATTGCTCTTGGCGGTTTTCACAATAATTCCCTCACTCACAAGTCTGTCTAATTCCTTCTCAGCCTCACCTTTCAATGCATAAGTAACAGGTCTGGACTTAGCATATATGGGTGTAAGAACTTTGTCAGTGGTGATATGAGCTTCATAACCCTTTATACCACCCTGTCCCTTAACAAACAAAATCTTGTATTTTTCAAGCAATTTCTCAAGACCTGGAACACTGTTACACATTCTAACACTAAATATCTCCTTCCAGTCCATCTAAAGTTCTCACAACCAGTTCTTACCTAACAAAGTTGGTCTATTCACATAACTAGCAATAATTAATGGTAACTTTAAATTCTGATTTTTGTACTTTACCTCACACTCTAATTTACTTTCTGTGTTCAAAATCTCTCCAGCATAGGTTCTCAACTTGACACCTGAGTCTTCTAAAGGCGCATGCGCAAATAGCTTCTCATACATATTTCTACTCGTTATGGAGAAATCAGCTGCAGTATCCACTTCCATGATTACAGGTGTGTCATTAATGCATAAGTCCACATTATACCTATGTTTAACTTTCTCTTCATGACTGGTGTAAATAGTAAACACATGGGCACTCTCATTATTATCAGGTTCAAAATTACTAACACTCCCATGAATACTGTTTTTCATTTCCTTCTCATCACCTTCAACGGAATATACTCTACCTTTATCACTTCTGGTAGGAGCTGTAATTTCTTTCTTACAGGCAGGAGCATTATGTCCAATACGCTGACAATTGTAACATCTTCAATTTTTGAATGTACACTGAAAGCTCTCATGTTTCCCGAGGCATTTCTTACATTTTAAATCAGCATGTGTTCCTTGCTTTGTGGCATAATTCTTCATTTTAGCTACAGTTACTTTACACACTGAGCCACTACTGCCAACTATTTTACTACCGGCACTGGGAACAAATTCTCTGGTGTTTTTCTCTGCTAATTCCATGCTTGTAGCTATCTGACATGCGTTTTCAAAAGTTAAGTTAGTGGTGTTCATTAACTTATTTTGTATTTTTTCATAATTCAGACCTATCACAAACCTGTCTCATAAAGCTCCGTTCAAGAACTGTCCAAAGTCACAGTGAATGGATAACTTCTTCAAAGCTACTATATAATCACTTACTGATTCATCTTTCCCTCTATCTCTTGTGCCAAATTTGTAACTTTCAGCAATATCAAGTGGAGCAGGATTAAAATATTGCTTCAGAATCTTGGTAATCTGAAACAGTGAAGAGTCTTTTGGTTTGTCTGGAGCAAGCAGATTGACCAGAGTAGAATAAACATTAACTCCTACCTCTGTCAAAAAGATTGCTTTCTTTTTCTCTTCAAGAGCTTTCTTTTTCTGCGCATCACCACCATCGTCCATTAATTCATTTGCCAGGAAGAAGAAGTCCATTCTCTCACAATATGATGTGAAGTTCTCCTTGTCTGCATCATACTCCCCCATTCGTCCGATGTATCCACTGACGCCAGCCATGGTTGCTCTCTTCACTTAAATTCTCCAGGTTCAGAGTACAGTAGCCTTCCCTTCAGTGGTCACTATCCTCTCTTCAAGGACTTCACCAACACTTTGTGAATCCCATCCTCGTCGCCAGTGTACAGTAGTATCTTACATGATTTAATGGGAGAATGAGAAGCCACATGCTGACTCTTACTCAGGGCGTTTATTGTTGTTGTTACCATACCACGTGCCTGACACATTCGTGATTACACAGGCCTAAACACATTCTAACTTTGGTAAGAGGTAACATAATATATAATGTATATATATATATATATATATATATATATATATATATATATATATAAATATATATATATATATATATATATATATATATATATAAATATATATATATATAAATATATATATATATATATATAAATATATATATATATATATATATGCTTATAACCACCAGGAAAGAAGAAAACACGAAGTTCCCAAGCGCTTTCGTGTAATTCACATCTTCAGGGGTGAGTACAGACTATATATATATATATATAAATATATATATATATATATATATATATATATATATATATATATAAATATATATATATATATATATATATATATATATATATATATATATATATATATTCATTAAAGGCAGCATATAAACATACACATATATCACACTATTGACCTTAATTGTGAACTAACTAGAAAGTGTTTTAGTTCTCAGTTGACATCAGTTTATGACATTTGAATTTATTGATATAACATGAGTTTAGTGTTATTTTTCTATTATTGTATTTTTGTGTTGTTTCTATTAGCTTATAATTTTATTGTATAGGGCATTAGTTTCTAGCTGTGTAGACTTACACTAATACATATAAACATATATAATTTCAGCAATTGCACTGATTGGGTTGGAGACTGGTGAAATGGACGCGTAAAAAGAATACAATCTTTGAAAATGGATTGTGGAAAATACAAGTAAGGACCACAAATTGTGAGTACAGCACAGAGTAACAGTGAAGTGTTAACACAATGTTAAAATCATTGCAATTGAAAAGGACAGTGAATACTTGTTGAGTACAGAGGGGAAGTCTCGTAAAATATTATCAATTATTTTTGTGAGCATGACTCTCAGCAATGAAAATATCTATGGTTCTCTTTAAAGTTAGTTAATTTTCTAGAGTATTGAATTTGATTGTGTATGAGGACCTCACATGGTATGCCAAGCTAATACAATCTTTGAAAATAGACTGTTGTGCAGGGTATGGACCCGCAATTGTGAGTACAATGTAATTCGAGAAGAGTTCACACAGTGTTGCACCATGCAGAGATTGTTGCTAGCAAGTACCATTGTTTTGAGTATGTACTTTAAGTGTGCCCTGAAAAGTGACAAAAGAGTACAGTGATATTTTTTCTCATGTATTCACCAGTGAAGCCTTAAAGTAAAAGTTCTCATATCAGTATTATCACTAATGGTGGTGATTAATAATTTGAGCAGTATTTCAAGTGTTTTTGCGTATTAGAAGGTCAGTTAAGTGGTAATCCGCTTGTATTTGAAGGTGTACACTGTGCCTGTGTTGTGTAGTTACAGTGAGTTGTTGTGACCTCCAGGCATGATGGCCGTCACAAAGGGACAGTTCATGGCAGACAGCTCAGAACCCGTGTCCGATAAGTTGATGTGTAGAGTTGAGAAGTACAGTATGTGAGAGGATACATATTCATTCACAGGAATGACACCCAGGTCTCACAAGTTATTTCATCAGGAGAATGGTCTGATGGACAGGAAGGTGTAGAGGGGAAGAAGAGTAAGGAATGTCTCTCTTACTAGTTTATGAGACACCGGCATCAGTGTTGCCGAGATATCTTTAAAGGGTTGTAGACCTTTAAACTGGACTGCACTGGTTGTTAATGTGCATGGTGAAGTGTTATGTTTTCAGATTTGTGTTTTGAAATTTGGGGATACAACTGAAAAGTGAGAGAATGTGTTGTTGCCTTGCATCAGTAAGTTGTGGAAAGTGAGTATGCTGTTTGCCCATGTGAGATGTTGAATGTGGGGCAATGAGAATGTTTGACACTAGTGAGTTTGTAGGTAATTGTGAATTTTAATTTCTTCAATTTTGGGGGAAAAATTTGAAATTTTATTTTTAAATTTTTTCCTGGAGTATTTTATAGAGGGGTTGTCAAGGTTGCAGTAAGGACAAAGAGATTGGAAGATGGATTGGCATAAGCATGCAATCATCTGATGGGTATCTGTTACTGGAGTGAGTAAAGATACCAGGTGTGATTTCTCAAGTTTTGTGTGTCAAGTCCAAGCTAGGCTTGCTGTTGTTGTATAGGAGTAGTGTTCGTGGTTTTTTTCAGTGGTACCGGGCATGGAAGCATGGCACCGATACCGCTACATAACTAATGCTATAAGTACAGACAGTCCTTGGACTGGTTTGGGTTCCCAGGTCTCCGTTCATTTATATCCTAGCTTGAGAGGTCTAAGTTAAATCTCAGTGGTGTCCAGTAAGCATTTGATCACCCTCCTCAATGAAAACTTTCTTGATATGAGAAGCTGTGTCTCAAGAGTTTGTATTGTGTAACAAAAATTTTATGTTATGTATGTAACCCCCCATTTTTATGCTTTTTCTATATCAGTACATTATTCTCCTATGTATGTATATTTACCTGTATTTTTTTCGCTTTTTAATGTTGTCAGTTAATGATAGATTGCTTTTTTTTTACTACCTTTTATCCCATGCATGTAACCATTGTGTTCTTGTTTTGTATGCCTCGTTGTGCCAGCTTTATGCCTGTAATAGTTCTGATGTGTTGTTATGATTGTATGTAGTGTAAAAACCATGACAAAAGGTAACAGTTATTTAAAAAATCTGTGTAACTACTTTCCATGTTTAGCGAACGTTACCGCATAATAAGAATCTTGGAGGAGGGTGGGGGGAGCTGTGTCATGGTCACATTGGCACGGCTGGTCAGTTTGAAACCTGATGATTCATATTATGCTCCACGCCCTCAAAGCATGTTGATAACTGGAGAGTTATCCCAAGAAAGAAACTCGTTTTCTCTAGCTTAGGTGCAGTCTTTTTTTGTCTGACTTCCTGAAACCAACCTCTATAAAGTAAATTTGAATGTGAGCGAGAACACCGTTGTTTTGCACCAACTTAGATATGTCTGATGACAGTTAAAGCATTCAAGATCCTTTGTGAGTGATGTTGAAAGCTTCAACTGTCTTTATTGTTTGTAACACTTGTTAAGTAAGTGAGTGTCGAGTCTGCTAGTATGAACGACATCCTTGATATCGTCCTTGGGGATAGCCATGAATTTCCAATTGCTACTGAAGTAAGATTATTTTGATGCCCAAACCTCAGAGAATCTGATATTTGTAGTTTGATTATTGTCAGTTGTCTATTTAAGAAAGTAATTAATCTTCTGAAAAGAATATGTCACACTCTTATCTCCAAGATCTCAACGTATACCCATAGAGGGCCCTTGTCTAGAAATCCACTTATGTTGTGAGAATGACGTTAACAGCGTGTGTATTTGACATCCATATCACTTTTTCCTGGCAAGCTCAATATCTGATTAGATTATACAAATAGATGTAAGAAATTCACCTGACCCATGGCATTGATTTTCATAGTTAAATGTATAGCAACCGAGTTGAATGTAATTTCTGTCATTGAGTGATTAGCCTTTCTGGCATGTGTAGGGCACAGGACTGAGTTGCCAGTTAGCCATATATAAACTCATGCCCGAGGAGCAGCGTCACATCTCTGACGCTGTCCCATCATATCTCAGGTATGTGTGCGTTCTCACGCCCACCATATGAAGTCAGTTTAACTTAGTGAATTTTGTGAATATCAATGTTCATGTTGTAACAGTGAAATTATCATTTACCCAGTTAAAGAATTAATGTAACATAAATATCGTCTGTCATGGCCAGACGGAAGATTGTTTGTGATTGAATTATTTTTCACATCTCTGACGCTGTCCCATCATATCTCAGGCACAGTGTGTGTGTTAGCTGAATACCCGACAATCACCGGGAGACTGGTAGCTGCACACCAGCTGGCTGCCTTGCAGGATATCGTTAATTTGGCACGATTAAATTGTGAGAGTAAGCACCCTGGGAACTAAGCCCGAACTCCCTCGCTGTGTGTCTGACTTTAGCCGACCCAAGCAGCGCTCTCCGTTTGTCGTGGTGACACCAGTGTGACATCCTGGGGCACTCCTTACAGTTATATGGGCCAAAGCATTATTGTTGTATATGATTGGGGATAATTTAGCAGAAATATAATTATCCCATGTTGAGTAGTGAACCCATAAATATTGATAGTACCAATAATAACGTGTTATGTGTTGTGAGTACATCCTCTATATGTACTACCAACTGAGTTCTAGTGAAGGTACCATATGTAAGCTTGTCATGTTGTGTGTTCTTTTAAATGTACAACCAGTAATGATATTAGAAGAAAGAGCATCTAATTGGAATTGCAGATGGGTAAAGCCAAGGAGTTGATCCTTGTAGATGTATGTTAATGACATCTTCAATCAAATTAAATTTCATATTAATAAACCATTTTTAGAGTATGTTAGGGGCATCATTTTCCCTCAGTATGTACCTCTATTCTTGTCCAATAGCTTGATACCAGAATTACAGAACCCATGTGCCCAAAGTCCAAACCCTCGTCATGCTACCAAAGGTCAGAGGTTATGAAGTAACTATAGGAAATAAAATAATTAGACAGAACTAACGGAGAAAATGAATAAAATAAGAAAATAAAATAAAACACAAAAGAACAGAAAAAAAAGAAAGCCCCCCCCCCCCTCCCTGCCCTTACAGTAGGACCCACGTTTTGACACGTTTCTTTATTCGGTAAAAACCAGCAGAGTACAAATTACATATGTTACATATGAGATAATTAATTCACTCGTACGTTCCTTCACTATTAATAACTACATATGATATATTTGAGTAGAGTGGGGTGTTAAACCATATAAAAACTTACGTGTTTCGGGTCTAATGTAGGACTTATTAGCTCACTGGACAGCTGGAGACTATCTTCTGAACCACACAGGGAGCGAGTTAGCCAGCCCCAAGGCGAGGGCCATCTATTTCATATTTAACATCTCAGCAAAGTTCGTTGTAAACATGGACTCTATCTCTCTCCTGTCTCCCTTTCTCTCTCTCTCTCTATCCCTCTCTCTTCTAGTTTATCCTACTGTGGCAGTAACACAGTCGTAAATTATAAGAACAAGGTCATCTCGTAAGTCTTCTGAAAGCATTATCTCTAGTTTCTTTGGTAGTTGTTTCTTAGCGTAGAGATTGACTATGTTCTTTGCTCAAATAATTTGGTAAATATTTTGAAGTTGCCAACACCTACTTACTGTGTATATTGAGTCTTATATAGGGAGAAAGAGAAAAAAAAATCAATAACGTTTCTGTCAGAAATTTTTATTTTTCGAGTATTTTAACCGATAAAATTACCAACAATATTATTTATTCAAATTGGACAAGTTAGTTTTTTAGTTTTAGTTTAACAAATTTATTGACAAAGCTTGTGAGTATAGTTTGCCTATTCTGAGTAATTCAGTCAGGTCTTCACACTGAGGGTGGTATTGTAGTGGACATCTCCCCTACAACTTCTACTGCAGTTTGTCGCTGACTAGCCGACCCCTGTTCGAATTCCCCAGCTTACCCCTCGTGGTCTAACGTCGGTAACCAGTGCCGCCTAACAAAGCGGAGGTCAACTATCAAGCCACGCCTACCCCCGCTATATAAGACCTCACCCCGCCGTGACCTGCCCTTCTTCTCCCTACAGCCACCAGCAAGCAACACCTCCTCTGAGCACCCTCACCAACCAGTTCTCTTTACGCCACGCTTGTAACCACGCTGCCACTTCCCAGCACCAAGCTGCAGTGTACATCCAATACTATATATGTACAGAGAGCACATTGTGAGTTTCCTTTCTCCATCCCATCCTGAGTGTGAACTAATATATCAAAACCCCACAAATGGTGACCCCCAGAGAATCACACTCACACAGGATGGAGGAGAAACTGGTCACTCTCCCAGTCTTTAATCACAACATTGAAGACTGGCTTATCCACATGGAGGCAGCTCTCATCGGCTCTACAGCTACAGTCTCTGCACCACAGCTTAGACACCCTAGAGCAGCTCTGCTCCTCTAAGCATGCAGCTGCTCCTTTTCCTGCCCCAAACACCACGTCCTACCGACCCCAACTCACCCGTATTGCCTCAGATGCTACCCCCGGCCCAGCAGCACCCCCAACAAACTACGCCTGCACCAGTCTACCCGCAGTTACCACCTCACCCACAACATTTCTGGGCACCCTCTTATCTCCCACGGGCACCCCCTGCTGCTGTCATGGACCCTGCTGCTGTCTTGCACCCTGCTGCTGTCTAGCACCCTGCTGCTGTCTTGCACCCTGCTGCTGTCATGGACCCTCCTCCTGACATGGCCCCTGCTCCTGACGTGGCCCCTGCTCCTGATGCGGCCCCTGCTCCTGACGCGGCCCCTGCGCCTGACGCGGCCCCTGCTCCTGACGCGGACCCACACACCCCACCAGGCGCTACTGAGGACTGTGTACCTGCCGCGAGAAAAGCACCACATTCCTCGCCTACAAACCCCTCCTTCTCCCTCTGCTTCTCCCACAGATCTCGTGTATGTCGACAAAGTTGTCTCCACGCCCTCGCCGTTATGTCTCACATGAGGGATACAACCATGCCGACAACAAGTCTCCTGCACCGCCCGTTAAGTATCACATTTGGGATGCAACCCTACAGACAACACGTCTCCTGCACCGCCTGGAGGGAAGGGGGGAGTATTGTAGTGGATATCTCCCCTACAACTTCTACTGACGTTTGTCGCTGACTAGCCGACCCCTCTTCGAATTCCCCAGCTTACGCCTTGTGGTCTAACGTCGGTAACCAGCGCCGCCTAACAAAGCCACGCCTATCCCCGCTGTATAAGACCTCACCCCGCCGTGACCTGCCCTTCTTCTAGCTACACCCGCAGCAAGCAACACCTCCTCTGAGCACGCTCCCCTACCAGCTCTCTCTACTCCACGCTTGTAACCACGCTGCCACTCCCCAGCACCAAGCTGCATTGTACATCCAATACAATATGTATACAGAGAGCATATTATGAGTTTCCTTTCTCCAACCCATCCTGAGTGTGAACCAATATCTCAAAACCCCACAGTATCACTTCTCACTGCCACGCAGGACAGAGGTTCATGCATAAGGAACTACATCATATTCATTAACAGTATATATATATATATATATATATATATATATATATATATATATATATATATATATATATATATATACATAAGTGATCTTGGGCCCTTCGTGCCCAGTGGCGAGTCGGGTGGTACAGTTTACCGAGGCATGAAAGTTCGAACGCTCTCGCTTGGCAAGCGCGCAACCGCCGTCTAGCTGACAGCGTACAACGACATCGTTTTCCAGATGGTCGTAGTTGTTATAATCATGGTTGTGGTTGTTATAATCATGGTTGTGGTTGCTATAATCATGGTCGTGGTTGTTATAATCATAGTCGTGGTAGTTATAATCATGGTCGTGGTTGTTATAATCATGGTCGTGGTTGTTATAATCATGGTCGTGGTTGTTATAATCATGGTCGTGGTTATGATCATGGTCGTGGTTGTTATGATCTTAGTCGTAGGTGATATAATCATGGTCGTGGGTGATATAATCATAGTCGTGGTTGTTATAATCATGGTCGTGGTTGTTATAATCATGGTCGTGGTTAATCATAGTCGTGGTTTTTATAATCAAAGTCGTTGTTGTTATAATCGTGGTCGTGGTTGTTATACTCCTGGTCGTGGTTGTTATAATCATAGTCGTGGCTGTTATAATCATGGTCGTGGTTGTTATAATCATAGTCGTGGTTGTTATAATCATGGTCGTGGTTGTTATAATCATAGTCGTGGTTGTTATAATCATGATCGTGGTTGTTATAATCATGGTCGTGGTTGTTATAATCATGGTCGTGGTTGTTATAATCATGGTCGTGGTTGTTATAATCATGGTCCTGGTTGTTATAATCATAGTCGTGGTTGCTATGATCATAGTTGTGGTTGTTATAATCATGGTCGTGGTTGTTATAATCATGGTCGTGGTTGCTATATTCATGGTCCTGGTTGTTATAATCATGGTCATGATTGTTACAATAAGGGCCGTACCTGAGACTAACACAGGTAGAATAAATCCCACACCTTATCTTTAATCTCAATAAACCCAGATTAAGCTCACCTAATCAACAGGATTAGAGACCATTAGGATTGTACCACCAATACCGATACATTTCACACTGGATTAATAACAAAACATTTAATTACATTTCCAATAGCTAATGTCTTACGGATATCTTACCAAGTTTTGAGTCTTACATGGCTATATAATTATGTTTTATTCTTATAAATATTTATAGTTCGCTATGTATTGTATTGTATGGTATGGTATTGTATGGTAATGTATAGTATTGTTCTGTATTGTACTGTACTGTACTGTTTTGTCTTGTTTTGTTTTGTTTTGTATTACATTGTATTGTATTGTATGACGGTGGGCCCTTCGTGCCAGGTTCGCCGTCCTGCTGACAGCGTACAGCAAATGAGGGTGCCAAGTCAGTAGACTTGTGAGGGTGCGCCAAGTCCATGCACTTGCATCGTTTTCCATCGTAAATAAAATGATTAATTAAGGCCTTCCTAAAGAAACCATCAACATGGGACCAGGTTTGTTCCACTCTACGAATTTTTTGCGATTTTTCCACCAAGTTTGATGAAAAACGATTGTGCCGTTTCGGCTGCCCAGAGCAGACACACAGACAGACAGCTATTCCGATAGTATATTACAAGTGATCACGGGCACCTTCGTGCCCAGTGAAAGTTTGAACACTCGTGCTTGGCTAGGATACAGCGAATGAGGGTGCGCCAAGTCCGTAGACTTGCATGATTAATTAGGGTGTTCCAAATCCGTAGACTTGCATCGTTTTCCATCGTAAATAAAATGGTTAATTAATGCCTTCCTAAAGAAACCATCGACATGGGACCAGGTTTGTTCCACTCTACGAATTTTTTGCGATTTTTCCACCAAGTTTGATGGAAAACGATTGTGCCGTGTCGGCTGCCCAGAACAGACAGACAGACAGACAGACAGACACACGCCTAGTCCTATATATATATATATATATCAGTGGCGACTCCGGCACTCGGGCTCCTCGGGCTTAGCCCGAGTCCTAGATTTGGTCAAATGAACGAGTATCTGCTTTCTATGTAATCTGCCAACACTGGCTGATTACAGGGAGCCTGGTCCCAGTTCATATATCACCGTTCAGTGTCTGGCGGTCGTCCTATAGCTCACCAGTGTCAAAAAATATCGTTCGTGGCAGATAGTCTCTTGACATCGTTCACTCATGCCTGACTCAGGCTTATAAGTTAAAGCCCCAGCTGTTGTCCCTAATCGTGAAAATTAGAAGTAATTCAAATCCAAGCTTTTTTTTAACAATAGCTTTCAATAGAGCTTAGGATTTAAATTCCAATCTATGAAATGTTTCCGTTCTACAATATTCTTACAGGAACGAAAAAATGTCCAGTAACTAGGGCTAACTGGAAATAGCCTGGTAGGAGTAAAAGATTAACTGGCACCTCTTCGCACGCTTCTCTTACCGGCCACGGCATCTGTCAGTTCGCTGACGTTTGCAACAGGGTACACTGTTGTTCTTTGATTGTTTGCTGTGCTTCTGTTCTTTGTGTGTAAAGATCAGTTGTTTTATTTTTATTTCTACCCATAACATAGAAATGGAGAAAGACATAGATGAGTCCGAGCCTCCTCCCAGAAAAAGAGTCAGGGGTGCACAAGTTAATTACAAAACGACGTATTTTGAAATAATTGATAACATTCTAATGTCCTTGCGAGAGCGATTTGCTGGCATTCAGGAGTATGCATTTTTTGAATTACTAGACGTTAATAAGTTTGAAGAGCTTGCTAACTCATTTCCCATGCAACATATGGACTCTCTACAAAACAAATACCCCTGTATTTTTGACTGCAAGAGCTTAGTGAACGAGCTAAAATATATGTATATTGACAGTGACTTCAAAAAGTGCAAGTCAATCAACTCCATTTTAGAATTACTCTATAAATTGGAGTTGACTTCCGCTATGCCGGAATCCATTAAACTAATTCAGCTGCTGCTAACCATCCCCGTAACATCAGTCGCTAATGAGAGAAGTTTCTCAACGTTAGATAGAATCCGCTCATATCTGAGAAGCACAATGGCCCAAGAACGGCTATCTTCACTGGCTCGCATTTCCATCGAGAAAAGCCTCTTGAACGACTTGGACAACAAGAAGGAGCTGCACGACAGGATTTTACACGAGTTCGCCATCAAAACAAGACGACTGGACTTCATGTTTAAATAAAGTGAGTAATTTTTGCATCAAAACTATATTTTTTTGTCTTATTGCATGAGGCTAGAGGCGGTAATTTCAAATTGCAATTAAATGCCAGGTAGCGACGTGTCCTCCTAATATTACTTATCAAGTAATTATTAGATGTTTTAATTGCCTGTATGTAGCCTGGCGAATTGGCTAGGATTTAGCATACCTAGGTAACATTGGCTGACGTCGCGTTCCTGACCATATCACAAAAACTGGTTTTTAGAAAAAAACGGCTTTTTTTGTCTTATTGTAAAATTATCAGTGCCTATATAAATTTGTGGTGTGTATTACGTCTCTTAGCTTCATTTATACATGTATCTTATGCGAAATCTGTGATGAGCCCGAGTGATGCATATGACCTGGAGTCGCCCCTGATATATATATATATATATATATATATATATATATATATATATATATATATATATATATATATATATATATATATATATATATATATATCTACACAGTCGGAAACCATAATTACTGGCCCACTCAGGTCGAGCGGTAGGTGAGACCAAGGGTCCTTACTGGTCGGCAGCTCACAGTGTCAACGCATGCACGAACACACAGAGCATCATATACCCTTTGTCATGTGCCCATAACCCCATAGCAACAAGCATGTCGTGTGGTATCTGTTTATGCCTCCACTCCACTCAAGCTATTAATAACTTGTTATTTTTACTATTATCTTATTGTTGTTCTGAGTTACTTAGGTTAATTGTTTATCTATGTATGTCATTAATATGCATCATTTGTGTTACTCTGTTAAGTCAAACCAAGAGTAGTATTAATTAGTTATAAGCCTATTTGGCAACTGTCCTGAGTCACGTGATCTAAGACGCTCCTCACTCATATGCTGGCCACAGACTCTCTCTCTAGTAACCGTTGGTATAGGCTATAGGCAGGACGTGTCCACACCCACCCAGTACAGACGTGCTTTGTTCAGTCATCTACAATACCCTAGTGGTATCTGGTAATTAGTGGCACGTTAACTTAGGCCTAGGAAGGGATCCTGGTGTTAAGGAATCTCCTATTTGGTAGGAAATAACCAGTTGGTTGTGATTGCTGTGTATATATTGTGATGTCTGTGTTTAATATAGTTAATGTTAAGTAGTATTCATTTGATTTAACTCCTTAGCGGTATATATTCACCCTTTCGGCATCACTCTTATTTTAATATACAATCACTTATTCCCTTAAATTCCATGGTTGCTAGACAGTACTCCTTTACAAACATAAATTGAATTATTTAATTATCTTCCCATTTGTGACTCACCTACTCCAACTTATTCTTATTTATTCAAGTACATTGAGTTGAGTCGGTTTTGGTGGGATAATTATTGCCATGTTCCCTGTTTGTTCCTTTATTTGATGATAACTTGGGGTAGGTTTCACTCCCCAGGTATAAAGGATATTGGGATCACGACAAGTGGGGGCCTTGGTCCGGGAGTTAACCATTGTTGTGCCATATTAAGTGTTGTTTACTCCCCAGGTGTTGTTTCATAGCTAAGTGTTTTTGGATGCAAGTTGCTGTGTTCACAGTGTTCATTTAATTATATTGCTCCTGTTTTATTGCTTAAGCTACTGGTGAGTTAGCCCTTATCTTTGTGTACCAAGTGTTTGGTTAATCCCTTGCTGTGTTTCACAGTTGATTGCATTTTAATATTATTGATTAGCTAGCTAGTTAGCTTAGCTGCCACGGTTACATTTTTTTTGCTACGATTTTGAGTTCAACATGTTTGACCTGGAAAGCTTTTTGGTTTCACCTTCAGCCGAAAGACTGAAGGGGCTTACTAAAGCAGAGTGGCAATCCCTTGCTCATTATTATGATTTAGAAGGCCGCTCTTCCATGGATAAGGCTAGGTTAGAAGAGGCTGTCCTCAACCACCTTGTTGACAGTGAAATCATAGCCCAACCGTCGGGAAATTCAGGAGAAATTGTTACACCAAGTAATTTGGCCTTACAAGTTGAACTCAAAAGGCTCGAGGTGGAGCTGGAAACTCTCAAACAACGAGGTTTGGCTCAAAGTAGTGATACTTCAACATTTAGTGTAGACAAATGTCTCAACAGTGTTCCTAAATTTAACGTAGGAAGAACCAGACAAGTTCTTCTCTCTTTTTGAGAAAACTGCCCGACTTAACAAGTGGCCCGCTTCTCAATGGTCTCAACTTATTTATAGATCTTTCACTGGTAAGGCATTACATGTGTTTTCTGCCCTCTCTGAGGATCAATGTCTAGACTACGTTCTTGTTAAGTCCGCGGTTTTGAATAGTTATAAACTTGTTCCTGAAGCCTACCGGCAACATTTCCGAAACTGCCTGAAGACTGACAAAGAAACATTTGTGGAGTTCTTCAGGCAGAAACAGGTCCTTTGTTGGAGGTGAATTGAAAGTGAGTCTTGCCATGTAGAACATGGCAAGCTTGTTGAACTAAACCTGCTTGAGGATGTTAGAAAATGTATCCCAGGCGACATTCGAGCACACTTGGATCAGAGAGGTAACCGTACCCTGGCTGATGCTGGTCCAGTGGCTGACCATTATTCCTTAACTAATATAAATGTAAATTCCAGGTCTTATGCTCCCATGTCCCAGTCCTTCACTTTCTTCAAGCGGCCTACACCAACATCTACACCGGGGTCCCTGCCTCTTGTCATACCGACCCGACCCTCAGGTTCTGCACCATCTACCCCAGGTGAGCCCATGGTCCATGGGACAGGTGGATCTACCCTTACTGGTGAGAGAAACGTTGGTTGTAGGTACTGTAAGAAGCCAGGGCATATCATCAGCGACTGTCTCAAGTTAAAGAAAAGAAATTCCTCTCACCAAGGATCCCTCTCTCTTTTGGTCAGGGTGGCCGAGAAATCGGAGAAATTATTGGAGCCCTGTGTCACTGCCCTTAGTCAGACTGTTGCCCTGGATGCTTCCCCCTCTCCTATGACATCAACCTTTGAACCATTTTGTTCTCCTGGTTCCTTAGCTCTGGATCAATCCAGTCAACCCACTTCTGTTAAACGCTTGAGAGACACAGGCTCAGCCTTATCTCTTGTTACAAAAGAAGCTGCTCCATTCCTGGATTCATGCTATACTGGTAGCTGGGTGCTTGTGAACGGTTTGACTGGTGGATCGCGTATTCCCCTTTGCCAAGTGTACCTGCGGTCATCCAAAAAGTCAGGCTATGTCACGTTAGGAGTAGTAGATAGCTTACCTGTAGAAGGGGTCTCTCTATTGATAGGAAATGACCTCGTTGGGGACATGATGTTCCCTAATGTTATGGTATCATCTTGTCCCACTGCCGAGAATAATACTAGGCAATTAGAAGTAGACTTTCCAGGGTTGTTCCCTGCGTGTGCTGTGACCCGTAGCATGAGCCGTAGCATGAGCCGCAGTACAGAGGTAGAAGAGACTAGTGAAGTTGATGGAGTTTCCCTCCAGGACTGTGAGAAGCCCGAGGATAATCTTATCCAGCCGGACCATACTGTTCTTGGTCTCAGTGAATTTTTTGAGGACTCCCCACAACCAGATAACCTCCAGATTAGTTCTGATGGAGATAGGAACCCAAATATCACTAGTTTTGGTTCCTCTCCCATCACTAGGAGTAAATTTATTGAGCTACAAGCTGGGGATCCTGAGCTAGTAGGCTTTCTCAATAGGTCAGTTACTGAGTCAGAAGCTGAGCAAGAATCAAATTGCTACTACACTAGGTCTGGGGTATTAATGCAGAAGTTCCGTCCCTCCAATTCTCCTGCCAATCACCCTTGGTTAGTTCATCATCAAGTTGTTATTCCCAAACCTTTGCGGCAGGACATACTTAGTATAGCTCATGATGGGGTGGGTGGTCATTTAGGAGTTAGAAAGATCTATGCAAAAATTTTATCCCAGTTCTTTTGGCCTAGGATGAAGAAAGACGTCAGCTCTTACTGTCGCACTTGCCATGATTGTCAGGTAGCGGGGAAACCGAACCCCAGTGTCAAACCATTCCCTCTGCAGCCTATCCCAGTCATTGAAGAGCCCTTTAGTAAGGTGGTCATAGATTGTGTCGGTCCCTTACCTAAGACCCCTCGTGGTCATCAGTTCTTGCTAACAATTATTGATTGTGCAACCCGTTATCCTGAAGCCATTCCCTTGTGCCGCATCACAGCGAAGAATGTTATCAAAGCCTTAACCCACTTCTTCACTCAAGTAGGCCTTCCTACAGTGGTGCAGTTAGATCAGGGTTCCAATTTTACTTCCCGGTTGTTTAATCAGGTAATGCAAACCCTGGGAGTCCGGCAGTCGAGGTCTTCGGCCTATCACCCTCAGTCACAGGGGGTGGTAGAGAGGTTTCACCAAACACTAAAACTCATGTTGCGCACCTTCTGTCTGGAGACTGGGGAGGATTGGGACGAGGGAGTTGACCTGCTTTTGTTTGCTGTTCGGGACAGTAAACAAGAGTCGCTAGGATTCTCGCCCTTCCAGCTCGTCTATGGACATGAGGCGCGAGGGCCTCTTAAGGTGTTAAAAGAGTGTTGGTTGAGTGACCAGAGGGCGACGCCCTTAGCTTCATATGTGGTCCAATTCAAGGAGAAGTTGCGTCTGGCTGTAGAACTTGCCCAGCCCAACTTAAGGTGTGCTCAGGTGAGAATGAAACTGCATTTTGATAAGGCCCATCAGGCAAAACCTAGAGAATTCCAAGTGGGAGAGCAGGTGTTGGCCTTCCTGCCCTTACATGATCACCCTTTTAAATCCAAATACAGTGGTCCATATGAAGCACTAGAAAAACAAGGGGCCGTGAATTATGTAATTAGCACCCCTGAACGGCGTAAGAAAAAACGCCTTATCCATGTCAACCTTTTAAAGTCGTATCATGTTCGTGACAAAACCCTGGGAAAAGCAGTTGCTTGTGTTGATCAATCCTTGCCAACTTGTATCATTGTGCCAGAGTGTAAGGATGATAAAGATCAGTGTTTTTTCTGAAATAATGAATGGGTCTAGTGTAAAAGTGGAAAACTCGACTATCTTGGAGGACCCCAGTGCTAAGTTGTGCCATCTCTCTAGTGACCAAGCCAATGATATAAAGTCTCTATTACAGGAGTATCTTATTATAGTTGGTGATCATCCACACTCCTGTTCGGTGCTGGAGCATGACGTTGAGACCAGGGGAGCCAAGCCAATCCGACAGCGTCCCTACCGTCTCAATGCCTTCAAGCGGGAGTGTGTGCAAGCCGAGGTGCAGCGTCTTCAAGAGCTGGGCCTCGTGGAGCCCAGCATCAGTCCATAGGCATCCCCTGTTGTTCTAGTTCCAAAGCCGAATGGGTCGATGCAGCTGTGTGTGGATTATCGCAAGGTGAATACTGTCACTGAACCAGACGGTTATCCCTTGCCACGCATCGACGACGTGATCGACGATCTTGGACAGGCAAGGTACATGACCAAGTTGGATCTCCTCCAGGGCTACTACCAGATAAGACTGACTGAACGCTCTAGGGCCATCTCTGCTTTTGTCACTCCTGAGGGGTTGTACCAATTCACAGTCCTTCCGTTTGGTATGCAGAACGCCCCTACAACCTTTCAACGCCTCATGAATTACATCACGTCTGGTCTGGAAGGTGTATGCTGTTACCTAGACGACCTCATCGTCTTCAGCAGTTCCTGGGAAGATCACATGAGTCGTCTACAAGCCCTCTTCTCCGTACTGGCTGCAAGCAAGCTGACGGTGAACCTCGTCAAAAGTGAGTTCGGCCATGCCCACGTCACTTTCTTGGGGCACGTGGTCGGACAAGGGGAAGTCCAGCCTATAGAAGCCAAAATTGAGGCAATTCAACAGTATCCAGTGCCAGGCGATAAGAAGAGTGTGATGAGGTTGCTGGGTATGGCGGGGTACTACCGCCGTTTTTGCCCAAACTTCTCCTCCGTTGTCTCTCCCATGACTGACCTGCTGAGTGGCAAGAAAACCTTCAAGTGGACTACGGCTTGCCAGGAATCTTTTGAGAATATAAAATCCCTGCTGGCAAATGCTCCTGTACTACTTGCCCCTGACCTCCAGAAACAGTTCACTCTCCATGTCGACGCCAGTTTCACTGGCGTCGGTGCTGTGCTTCTGCAAGAAGGTGAGAATGATTAAGTGCTTCATCCACTGTGTTATTTTTCTAGAAAATTTAACAAATATCAAAAAAACTATGCCACCATTGAAAAGGAGGCTTTATCACTGATCATGGCACTAGAATACTTCAAAGTATATGTTGGCAGCACTGCTTATCCCGGTCAAGTGTTCACTGATCATAACCCACTTACTTTTGTTGACAGGAAGAAACATACCAACCAAAGACTTTTGAGGTGGGCTTTAACACTTCAGCCCTATAACTTGAACATTTCCCATATCCGCGGAAAAGAGAACGTGTTGGCTGATGCACTTTCTCGAGTCTGATTATCCAGAAACTATGTCTGTATGTAAATTATTTCTTTGTTTTATTGTCATTGAGTAACCTTGTGTATATATTATAACTTATTTTGCTTCATATTGATTTAAACTGATTGTGCTAGTTATTACTTTCACTTTGTAGCTGTATATCCATTTTCGCTTCCAGTTAGTTGGAATCTCACTTTTTGGGGGGAGGTGTCATGTGCCCATAACCCCATAGCAACAAGCATGTCGTGTGGTATCTGTTTACGCCTCCACTCCACACAAGCTATTTATAACATGTTATTTTTACTATTATCTTGTTGTTGTTCTTAGTTACTTAGGTTAATTGTTTATCTATGTATGTCATTAATATGCATCATTTGTGTTACTCTGTTAAGTCAAACCAAGAGTAGTATTATTTAGTTATAAGACTATTTGGCAACTGTCCTGAGTCACGTGATCTAAGACGCTCCTCACTCATATGCTGGCCAGAGACTCTCTCTCTAGTAACCGTTGGTATAGGCTATAGGCAGGACGTGTCCACACCCACCCAGTACAGACGTGCTTTGTTCAGTCATTTACAATACCCTAGTGGTATCTGGTAATAAGTGGCACGTTAACTTAGGCCTAGGAAGGGATCCTGGTGTTAAGGAATCTCCTATTTGGTAGGAAATAACCAGTTGGTTGTGATTGCTGTATGTATATTGTGATGTCTATGTTTAATATAGATAATGTTGAGTAGTTTTCATTTGATTTAACTCCTTAGCGGTATATATTCACCCTTCCGGCATCACTCTTATTTTAATATACAATCACTTATTCCCTTAAATTCCATGGTTGCTAGACAGTACTCCTTTACGAACATAAATTGAATTATTTAATTATCTTCCTATTTGTGACTCACTTACTCCAACTTATTTTTATTTATTCAAGTACATTCAGTTGAGTCGGTTTTTGTGGGGATAATTATTGCCGTGTTCCCTGTTTGTTCCTTTATTTGATGATAACTTGGGGCAATGTTTCACTCCCCAGGTATAAAGGATATTGGGATCACGACACCTTGAATACTCGTCACCAGTCGTTCATGTCATACCTCCCCTTTACTTTGAATATAATGTTACTTTTACTGCTCCTACAAACGTGAAGTAAATCAGTTATATGTTATGTCTAATGGACAACAAACATGTCCACTGGCCGGTGCTAAAAGGATATAGCAGCAGGTTTAGAATATGTCTGCTTAGGCCAACACAGGAGTACTTTGGTGATGTCCCACACGACTTAATGTTGTCAAAGTACAGCAGCAGGCCAAGTCTCATGCTTTAGTTAACATACACAGTTCTCTGATACACTGAACACATCAGTGGGCTGTCAGTACAACTCCTGCTGGCCGTGAAGGTCATCACCTCATTAGGCTGCCTGTCTATAAATATTAAACTATGAAACATCAAACATCGCACCTCTAAGCAGTGGTAAATAATGTTAATACTGAATTGTTTCTACCACAAAGTAAAGAATCTGGCAAAAGTTACTGAGGACTGTATGCCTGTATACTTCAAATAAGTTGTGGTTACTTGTGGTCGTAAGTCCAAACTCGTGCACCAGCTGGCTAACGTCTCAGACTCACTATATCTCCTTCACGCGCAGAAACAAACACCAAAGTCTTCGTGTGTTGTGGAAGCGACGTTAGTGTCAGTTATCTATTTAAGAAAGTCATTACTCTCCTGAACTATTCTGTCAACCTGAATATACTGTATAGGGTGATCCTTATTTTTCAACTTTGGAATATTTTACCACAGATCCTGCTAAAAGTGTCCATTTAGGACAAAAACATTGTGTGTAGAGTTATTTTTAAATATATTAATATTTAGAGGTTGCTCAAAGCTATCAAAAATTAAGTAATCGATGTAGTCGATTACTTTGTAGCCAATTACGCCCACCACTAGTGCGTCCCATTTGACACGATTGTGGTGAGTTTTTGCTGGTCGTGATTGATGATTGGGGAAATTAGAAACAGTTCTGCAAAGTATTCTCATTATTAATTTATATTAATAGTTAATTTCTTTATTCCTCAGGTCAAAATGGCTAATGCAGGAGTAAAAACACGAGAAAATGTGTATTTGATAAAGACTTTATGTGATGACATTACAGGGGCTAAGTTACCTTCAAACAGGCAATTGTTAAAGTATTTTTTAAGCATGCATCGCATACAGAAAAAAAACCCATCAGAGTGGCAGCTGGGGAAGTCACAGACAAAGCTCTTCAATTTTGAACAAAAGCAAACATTCCCACACACCACAAACCAGATTGTGTGAATCAAGTGCACAAAATGTTTGACAAGTGGAGTAGTTTGAAAAAGAACTCTTCAAGAAAGACAGAAACTCAAAAGCAAAAAGAGAAAGAGTTCACTGATACATTTGAAGATCTGTTTGACATTGCGCATGTGAATGCTTTGAATGATGACAGTTCAGGAGGATAAAGATTTCTTAATAGCGCAACGAGAAAAAGGGCGTCGTGGGGCAATGTCATCTCTTGACAAAGTATTCCTGAAAAGACAGAAACGACGAGAAAAAACTCTCAAGAAAGCAATGAAAAGGAAGTTGGCTGCAGACAGTGCAGAGGAAGAAGCCAAAAAATGCCAGGCCATCGTTGTCTTTGACAGCAGTAGTACGTCTTCTTCTGAGGAATCCAACCCAGTTCCTGGCCCATCAGCACTTCAAACTCCACCTACTGTCAAGAAGCATGGGCGAAAAGAAGTTCTAACTCCAGAACTTTCTGCAGCATTAGATCGGACCAAGTCCTCAGATAGAATGGCCATGCACATTGTCACCCAAACTGCTCGGAATCTGGGCCATGATGTCAGTGAATTAATTCTGAATCGATCAAGCATCAGGAGGAGACGTCAGCATCATCGCGATAGCAGGGCAGCTGAAATCCTTTCAAACTTCAAACCAGAGTCAGTTTTAATTGTTCACTGGGATGATAAATTGATGCCTGATTTGACGGGGCATGGGGGCCATGTTGACAGAGTCCCAGTTCTTGTCTCAGGCAATGGCACCTCCCAACTTCTTGCTGTTCCAAAATTTCCCTCTGGTACCGGTGATGAACACGCAAAAGCTGTTGTGAAAGCTTTGCAGCAATGGCACATTGCAGACATCGTGCATGGCATGTGTTTTGATATAACAAGCTTAAATATTGGTCACCACAAGGGTGCGTGTGTCAAAATTGAGCAGTTGCGCGGTCGTGATTTGCTATATTTTGCCTGCCGCCACCATGTATTAGAACTTGTAGCTGGAGCTACTTTTGAAGCTTTAATGGGGCACTCAGCTGCTCATGATGTGTGAGTCGTGGTGTGTGAGTATTGGTGTGTGAGTCGTGGTGTGTGAGTCGAGGTGTGTGAGAGTTGTAGTGTGTGAGTCGTGGTGTATGAGTCATGGTGTGTGAGTCGTGGTGTGTGAGTCGTGGTGTGTGTGTGTAGAGGTGTGTGAGAGTCGTGGTGTGTGAATCGTGGTGTGTGAGAGTTGTGGTGAGTGTGTGTAGATGTGTGTGAAGGTCGTGGTGTGTGAGTCGTGGTGTGTGAGAGTTGTGGTGTGTGAGTCGTGGTGTGTGATTCGTGGTGTGTGAGTCGTGGTGTGTGTGTGTAGATGTGTGTGAGAGTCGTGGTGTGTGAGTCGTGGTGTGTGAGAGTTGTGGTGTGAGAGTCGTGGTGTGTGAGAGTTGTGGTGTGTGAGAGTTGTGTTCTGACCTCACTAGGGGAAAGGTCACGGCAGGGTTAGCTCCGGAGGGATAATTATCAGATATGGCCAGTGCTATGTGCGGTCTTGGGTATGAGAGTTTGTTGACCAAACTGGGGTGGTCCATTGAAGAATTGGCGAGGGCCAAGTTAGAAATTGAGAGGGCCACGTTGGAGAACCTGAAATTAAGGAAAGAGCTGGCGAAGTTAAAAGGAGAGGCTGGACGAGTAAAGCCAGTGTCTGACGAAAAATCAAGCGAGTGGAAAATTGTGACTAGTGGGAAGACAAAGCTGGTGGTGAAGAAGCATACTAAGGATACGACAACAACGACAACAACAGCTAAGTGTACCAACCCGTTCAGTCCCTTGATAGACGAATTGGACTTTAGTACAGTCAGGGACAGGGATGACAAGGAAGGTATAAAAGCTTTAATTGGTGGTGACTCACAGGTAAGGTACATGGACAGGGCCTTTTGTGGTAAAAACAAAAATAGGATGAGGGTGTGTTTGCCAGGAGCTGGGGTGGGAGATATAATTGACAGGATGGACAATATCTTGTCTGGTAATGAGAACAAACCCATTATCTGCCTCAGTGCAGGAGGCAATGATATTGGCCGGTGTAGGAGCGAGGAGCTTCTTGATAAGTTCAAGGCAGCCATAGATCGTATTAGGACTAAGGGAGGGATCCCTATCATTTGGGGTGTCCTGCCTAGAAGGAGAGTTGGCAGTGAATGGTTGTCAAGGGCAGTTGGTGTCAACGACCGTCTTGGCAGATATTGCAAGTCAATATCAGTCCCATTCATTGACAACTGGGACAACTTCTACGGCAGAAGGGACCTTTATGCTATGGATGGGGTGCACCTGTCTAGGGATGGAGTAGCAACCCTGGCTGGGGCGCTAGAGGGGGCAGTTCAAAAGATATTGAAGTCTTTAAACTGCTAAGAGAACATATGGGCACGGGGGTGGAGGAGACTGCGGTGGGAGAGGGTAAACAAGGCGAAAGATTACAGGGAAATAGTGTTAGGAATGATGACAAATCTAAATTAGACAGGGAGTCTAAAACTAAACGCGGTAATGGGAGGACTCAGAACACTACTAACTTAAATGTATACTACGCGAACATTAGAAGTATGAGAAACAAAATGGATGATATTAGGGCCTTGGTATGTACCGAAGAAATCGATATAATTGCATTCATTGAAACATGGATCAACCTAGACACACGTGAATTACCAGTCGAATACCAAATTGCGGGTTACAAACTGTTCCATACAGATAGGCAGACCAGGAAAGGAGGCTGAGTAGCAATCTATGTTAGGGATAATCTGAAGTGTGAAATAAATAAGGAAATAAAAACTGAGAGGAATACAGAAACAATTTGGATAGAATTAAGCGACGGTCGGGAAAAATTAATCACAGGAGTAATATATAGACCCCCCAATCTTGATAGCGTCAATGAGCGACTTATCTGGGATGAAATGCGCAGGGCTTCCACACACAACAAAGTCTGTATAGTAGGCGACTTTAACCTTGGCCAAATAGATTGGACTGACCTTACGGGTAACTCAGAATCAGAGGATTTTCTCGAGACGATCCAGGACTGTTTCCTAAGTCAACATATAACCGAACACACACGGGGTAATAATATATTAGATTTAGTTCTGTCAAACAGAGAAAACCTCATTAGCAATGTTGAGGTAGGGAACGAACTTGCAAACAGGGATCACAAAGAAATTCTATTCCAGTTAGATTTTCAGGGCAGACGTAAGGAAAATTCCACTAAAGTACCAGATTTCAGAAGGGCAAACTTTGACAGTTTAAAGAGGCAGCTGAGAGAGGGGGTGTCGCGCTTGGCCGTGAACCTGACAGATGACACGGACCTGATAACGAGATCTGAGATTGCCGAGTTCCACGACAGTGTAAATAGTGAGTTACTTAATGCACAAAGGCAGAACATACCATACAAAAAACTCAGATCAGACAACAATGACCCTAAATGGATAAATAATTATTTAAAGAACATCATTGGCCAAAGGAAGGCTATAGGTAGAAGGATAAATCGTGGCGAAATTCACCTCAGTGACTATTATAGGGTATTGGCGAGTAGGGTTAAAACCGAGATAAGGAAAGTAAAGAGGAATAATGAGGTAAGGATAGCAAGGGAGGCGAAGACAAACCCCAAAGGATTCTACCAAATGTATCAAACTAAAACACGAGAAAAGATTGGACCAATACGGTCAGATACGGGCGAGCTCACTGATAACGACGGGGAAATGAGCAATAATTTGAATAAATATTTTTCAACAGTTTTCACCACCGAAAATTTAAACATGATACCTGAGGCACCGACTCTATTCAGAGATAGTGAAGAAAACAAATTAAGTGAGATAGTAGTGACTAGTAACAATGTTAGTAACCAAATAGACAAACTAAAGCCTAATAAGTCACCTGGTCCCGATGAGATATTTGCCAGAGTATTAAAGGAATGTAAGGAAGAGCTTAGTATGCCCTTAGCAAAGTTGTTTAACATGTCCTTAAAAACAGGTGTAGTACCAGAATCCTGGAGGATAGCGAATATAATACCGATTTTCAAGAAGGGGGATAGATCACTATCCTCTAACTACCGCCCAATCAGTCTAACATCAATAGTAGGCAAATTACTGGAAGCAATCATTTCAAACTCTATTCGAAATCACCTGGAGAAGCACGGATTGATCAATGATTCCCAGCATGGCTTCACAAGCGGACGTTCTTGCCTAACTAATCTATTAACATTCTTTTCATCAGCTTTCGAATCGGTGGACGAGGGGCACAATTATGATGTGGTATATCTCGACTTTAGCAAAGCCTTCGACAGAGTCCCCCACGAAAGACTAATTAGAAAGGTAGAAGCTCATGGCATCAAAGGTGACATCCTTAAATGGATTAGGGCGTGGTTACAGGACAGGAAACAGCGAGTGAGCATTAACGGCACTAAGTCCCATTGGAGCAACGTCACAAGTGGAGTTCCCCAAGGCTCAATACTTGGACCATTATTGTTTATTATATACATAAACGACATAGATATCGGCATAGACAGCAACACAAGTAAATTTGCTGATGACACTAAAATAGGACGTGTTATCAAATCTGACGAGGACTCGGCAAAACTACAGGAAGATCTAAACAAATTTTTCGAATGGTCTGAAAAATGGCAGATGAAATTCAACCTTGACAAATGTAAAGTACTCAGTATAGGAGATGTAAACAGGGAGACCAGATACCAGATGAACAACGATGCCATAGAGAAATCCGACTGCGAGTGGGATTTAGGAGTAATGATAAGTAGGAACCTTAAGCCAAGTAAACAATGTGTTTTTGCTCGTAACAAGGCTAATAAAGTACTTGGGTTCATACAAAGGAGTGTTAGTTACAAGACTAGCGAGGTCATCCTAAAACTGTATCTTGCTCTTGTGAGACCACACCTGGATTATGCAGTTCAGTTCTGGTCACCATATTACAGAATGGATATAGAATCCTTGGAAAGAATTCAGAGGAGAATGACAAGACTAATCCCGGGCATTAGGAACCTTGAGTATAGAGACAGGTTAAAGCATCTTAATTTGCACTCCCTTGAGAGACGTAGAGCGAGGGGCGACCTGATAGAGGTGTATAAGTGGAAGGCAGGGCTAAATAAAGGGGACATTACAAAGGTACTCAAATTATCCAACCAGGAACGAACTCGTAACAATGGTTTTAAATTAGACAAATTTAGATTTAGGCGTGAAATAGGTAAACACTGGTTTGGAAACAGAGTAATGGATGAATGGAACAAGTTACCAAATATCATCATTAACTCGAATACGCTGAATTGCTTCAAACATAGGTTGGATGCTCATATGAGCAATAGGGGTTGGGTGTAAACGGGACTGCCCAGTATGGGCCAATAGGCCGGCTGCAGTTTCCTCCATTCTTATGTTCTTATGTTCTTATGTGTGTGAGAGTTGTGGTGTGTGAGAGTGGTGGTGTGTGAGAGTAGTGGTTTGTTAGAGTTGTGGTGTGTGAGAGTGGTAGTGTGCAAGTCTCAGTAAGTCTCAGTATGCGAGTTATGTTGTAAGAGTTATGATGTAAGTAGTTTGCGGTGGTTATCGTGTGCTACCAACTGCGAGAGACGGGATGGGTGTGTGTGTGTGTGTGTGCCGTTTGACCACATCCACCTTCACGTCCCTATTCATTCCTATTCCCACCTCATAACTTAAGCTAACTTGGGATACCGTTAACAAATTGTTGCTTTTATTGAAATGTTGGGCTCCGTTGCCTTTTATGATATATTATTTTATGTCACTCCAGTTTTATTTGTCAGATTTTTTCCTGATATATGATGCAAGTGTTGGTTGACTGTTGTGCTTGAGGTATGATTTCTTACTTTTGTGAATTCTTACCAAAAATATAAATCGTGTTTTTTTTTTTACATTTTAAACAACACAAAATCTTTCAAAACCCGTGAAATGTAACACAACCAAAGAAAATTTTATAGTGTCCTAAAATATGACGCTGGTGTTACTGAAAATAATTGCTCGACTATGACGCATTGTTATGATTAGAAACTGCTTATGTTTTCTAATCTGTCTAATTAAAGTAATTTTTTTCTGCGAGTGACGCACGTTGTTTCAAGTCCGGCTTAACGATGAATATGAACAATTCTGCCACACCAATTTTGTTAATCAAATCATTATGCATTGAGATGTGTTATAGCATTGCCTCCCGTGCTTGTGGGTAGTGTGCCACCGAGAGCTAGCAAGTACTGTCAGAGGAAAATATATCTTTGGATATTAAACACGAAGGAAATTAAAAAAAAATAAACAAACGCAAAATAAAGATTGAAGCATGGAGTGTGAAGACATTATAATTATGAAGCTAGTAAATATGCAAATGTTTGTGGAAATGAAAAGATTGCAATGGGCAATTCTGGTATTAAGTGAAGTAAAATGGACAGGTTCAAATAGCATTAGCGGTGAAGATTCTTACTTCATATATACAGGTGGTGAGAAACATGAAGGAGGTGTTGGTATTCTTGTAAACCCGAAAATGAGTAGTAGTGTAAAGGGATATTGGGCAGTGTCAGATAGAGTTTTATTAGTCAAGTTTAATGCTTATCTCATTGACCTAAGGAAAGCAAAGGACACCGTAAAGTTTATTGAATGCCTGTTTATAATGGGTGATTTTAACGCAAAAATTGGGAAAGGGAAAGTAGCACCAGAGGTAAGATCACATGGGTTGAGAAATAAAAATGAGAGGAGAAATAGTAATTGAATTTTGTAAGGAAACAAGATGATAGTTGAAAATACAATGGTTTCAACAACATCCTAGGCATATCTATACAGGATCTCACACCAGGACAATGTAAACAACATAGTCAGGAATCAAACTTAGAGAGATCTTGGAAAACAATATGTATTAATGAAGGAGATATTGGAATATTGAATCTTTGCTGGAAACAAAAGGCCGTTTTTTTTTACTTTTATCCTCTTCGCCACTGATCGGCTTGTTAGCCGCTTGGGCGATCGGTCACGTCTCTTTTCATTTATATTCTTCACCAAAAGATCGGCTCGCTAGCCGCCCGGGCGATCGGTCACGTCTCTGTCACGCACTGTTGGCAAATACTGGGCATGCACCGGCTCCTGAATGTACCTGAACCCGCTCCAGTGTTGGTCAAGTCTTGTCTTGAAAGAGCTCACACTCGGTGCCGTCACAACACTCTCTGGTAGATTGTTCCAAGAGTTTACAACCCTCACTCCGAAAAAGTTTGCCCGCACGGTTTTCTGGACTTGCGGCTTCTTCAATTTTGAGCTGTGACCCCTTGTGGGGCGAGCGTCCGCCAGCTCCAAGTAAGGACACTCAACTGAGTAGTGCCCCCTGAGATGCTTATACACCTCAACTAGGTCCCCCCCTTGCCCGTCTGTAGTATAAGCTAGGCAAGTTCAGGCGCTCCAATCTCTCAGGGTAGCTGAGGCGCCGAAGTGCAGGCACCAGTTTGGTGGCCCTCCTTTGAACATTTTCAACCAACTGACAGTCCCTAGCATATCTCGGGGACCAGATGGGGTGACAGTACTCCAGATGGGGAAGCACTTCACTCCTGAAGATCGTCACGAGGGACGGACCGTCTAGATATCTCAACGACCTTCTTATAAGACCCAATAATTTATTTGCCTGATTTACCTTCTTCTCACAATGGCCCGAGAACTTCAGCTCATTGTCAACATACACACCTAGGTCCTTCTCACACACAGTCTCAACTAGTGCATTTTCTTCATCCCGTTGGGACATATGATACGCCTCCTTACCGTTGGTACGCCCCAGGTGCATCCTCTTACACTTCGTGACATTGAATCTCAGCAGCCATTTCTTCGACCATTCCTGGAGCCCACAGAGGTCCTTCTGCAGCTCTTCACAGTCCACTTGGTTCTTAATTTCCCGAAATAACTTGCCATCATCGGCAAACATTTGTATGGAGGAGTGTACAACGTCAGGCATGTCATTTATGAAACAAACAAACAACAGTGGGCCCAATACACTACCCTGCGGTACCCCACTTGTTACAGGTACAGATGACGATTTCGTGCCATTAATCACTGTTAGGTTCTGAATAATAAGTTCTATATACAGGAGAGAACACAAACACCTGTATAGTTTTGTAGGTTCGGTTTACTGGATAAGAGTATGTACACAGAGGAGAGCAGCGGTCTCCCTGGCTAGGCTCCTTGTCAACTGCTATAGGCGACGTATGGCAAGTGATACATTAGCAGCTTCCATACGTCGCCAGGCACATTAATTAAGCATGTGGGATATGGTAATAACATTGCCACACGCTGCTAGCTAGGCTGAATAAATAATACATAGATGGAGCACATACATAATATACATACATGATATATAATCCAGCATACATAATATACATACACCTCCCTCCCCCCTATACGCTCATAGCAAAGTCTTGAGCGGACCTTTTCTTTTGGATCCGTTCTGAGCGTCGAGGGACTTCATCACTGGGAAGGGTATGGGACTCAACACTGGTGGCGGGGCCAGCAGAAGGCATTGTTACGGGGCGGAGAAAACGGCGGTTCCTCCACCACACACGACCACTGGGTAACCGCACCTGGTAGTCCCGTGACCTGCCGAGACCCATAACTACGCCTACTTTGTCCCAACGTAGGGAGGTCGGGTCCTGAACACGGACTTGGGTGCCGACACTCAACCTGGGGAGAGAACGGGCGTGGTCATTGTAGCGGGCGACGACGTCCTGAACACGTTCGGCGGCTCGGCGATCACAATCCTCTGTCTTGGCCTGCCACTCCTTGGAGAAGGATTGAGGGTGAGCAGGGACACAAGAACGAAGGGGGCGTCCATACAAAACCTGGGCAGGGGAGCGTCCGGTGTAGTTAGGTGTGTTGCGGAGTTCAAGAAGACCCCTGTCGAAGGCCTCGCAGTCAATGTTCCCAGAAGGGGCCACCTTAAGGATGAGGTGCTTCAGGGATTTGACAGCAGCCTCAGCGTGGCCGTTGGACTGCGGGTAATGGGGCGATGACAACACATGCCGGACTCCCCATCGGTCAAGGAACACAGCAAAGTCCCGGCTTGTGAACTGAGGCCCTCCGTCGGTTCGCAGGCGTACAGGAACGCCCACGTCACGGAAGTAGTGGCGGAACTTGCTGATGGTGGCGGCAGACGTCGTGTCATTACCGCACTTGATGACAACCGGCCAACCAGAGAGACGGTCGACGATAACGAGGTGGGACTTTCCTGACACACAGAAAAAGTCGGCCGACACAGACTCAAAGGGGCGGGTGGGGTTGTCGTCACTCATGAAGGGTTCCTGCTGCTGGCTGGGTTGTAATACTTGGCAGGGCTCACACGCACGGACAACATTGGAGATGTCGGAGTTGATGCCGGGCCAGAACACAGTCTGTCTTGCACGCCGTTTGGTGGCCTCGGCTCCACAGTGACTGTCGTGGAGGCGAGCCAAGGCGTGGAGACTTGAAGCAGCAGGGACAACTACCGAAGGAGAGGTGTCACTGGCCAGAGGTAGGGGTAGGGCGGCAGCAGGGTAGTTGCTGCTCCCTTCGTGCACCCTGTTAGCGTGTTTTACCTCGAGAATCGGTGTTGGGAAGTCCTGGGAGATGATGGCCAACTCTTGGCAATATCTGTAGGACAGCAAAGGAGTCGGGACGCCATTATGCACATCAATCCAGGCTTGACACGACATGGTTGCCAAAGGTGACGTGTGCATAGAGTGAACCTAGGGCCAGGGTCATCTGTGAACCATCTGCCATAAAGCGGAGATCCTTGGGGGGCGGTCCTAGATCACTTGGAGAGAGCCCCAAGCATTGCAAATGCTGGGGACCGATGACTGTAGCATCAGCGCCGGTGTCGGGCAACATCTGAAGACGGGATGACACACCGCCGTAGGTCACGATGACGCTGATGTACTGGGGGACTTTGGTCCTGGGACGCGGGGGGGAGCACACATTCCTAATGTGGCTCGAGCGTTGTCAGGAGTCGTCGTGCCTCTGATTGGAAGGCTGTGGGCGGCCCTCTCTGGTAGAAGGGGGCTGAAGCTTCCGCCGACGCGGTCTCTTGGGTATGTTGGAAGGGCAACACTTGTCATAGTGGCCCAGACGACCACACACATTGCACTGGACGCGTTTGGCTGGGCACCGTACTGTGAGTGACCAGTGGCCCTTACGGTCACAACTGTTGCAGGTAGACTGAGCAGCTGGACACACCTGTGTTCCGTGCTGCTTACCACAGTTGTTGCAAAATAAACCGGGCGTGGACGTGGTGGGCGAAGGCGTAGGAACAGACTTCTTGTCCTTCTTGTACCGGGACACAGCGCGTACAGCTGTAGGGGGAGCACGGATGGCAGAGGTGGCACACCTGGCAGCCTCATAGGAGCGACATATCGTCGACACATCCTTAAGAGAAGAGGAAGAGTCGAGGGAGGTGAGGCGTTGGACAAGTTCCTCGTCCTTAACACCCATCAGGATCACCTGCTTCAACTGGGTCTCCTCGCACTGCTGGTGGTGGCCTGGACATATATCTACCTCTTCCGAGGCTCTCTTAAGACGCACGTAAAAGGCATCAAAAGACTCACCCTCCAACTGTCTGCAGCTAAACAATTCCCTCCTGTGCAGAGCTTCATTCTGCTGTCCTTTGATGTGCCGTTGTAGAACGTCCAGTACCTCCTCTACAGACAGCGAAGAGGTTGGGGGTACCTGCAACGTATGTTCCAAGACACGCTGAATTTCCAAGGACAGGCACATGCGCAGCTGGATGAGTTGTTTAGGCTGTGACAAACTCTGGAGATCCACCATTGTAGAATAATCAGTCCACCGTCGCCGCCATTCACGAAAAGTCTGGAAAGTCTCATCAGGCTTCAAGATGGGCGGCGTTTGAGCTGCTGCTTTAGGTGGGGCTGGGGGGCGTGAAGGAAGCATGGATGAGGTATCTGAACCAGTCAGTACCGAGGCAGTGTTAGAGCCAGGGGCTTGGTTAACAGTGAGGCGAGATATCAAGGCTTCAAACCGTTCACTGTCTTCCAATCTCCGTTGGTTGTCTCGTTCTGCCTCTGCTTGCCTTCTGTGCTCATCCGCCAAACGTCTGTGGGCTTCATCCTCGCGTTTCTCATCTCTCATAAACTTCAGTAAAGCAATTATCTCTGGAGACAACGCTGAATATTGAGGTGAGGGACTGCGCGATGTGGGGGCTGGAGCGTCGTGGCCGGCCTGGTCATCCATCTCTGCGGGGCTATCACCCGCCTGACTCATCCAGGCGCTGGGTCCACGGCTACGTAAGGCGTGAGAC
Organism: Homarus gammarus; assembly: GCA_958450375.1. Lineage (NCBI taxonomy): Eukaryota > Metazoa > Arthropoda > Malacostraca > Decapoda > Nephropidae > Homarus > Homarus gammarus. The sequence goes on along the minus strand of CAUDMG010001384.1, from coordinate 6,333,427 downwards.
ATAACTACTTCATCTGTGTACTATGTCTTAAATCAGTGTTGACCGGTCAGCCCGTCGTATCAACAAGATTTCAGACAAAAATTAATTAAATACACAGATAAGTAGATTATATATATAAAATATATATAAGGAAGCCGCGCGGTCAGCGAGTGTTAGTACGTGTATGTGTGCGTGTGTGTGTGAGGGCAGTGGGAGCGGTCTCCTCGAGCTGTGAAGGGATGTGGAGGGAGAGGCGCGGCGACTCCCAGTCAGTCCAGTTACCCTCAGAACGCGGTCAGAGACGGGTGCACTGAACTCTACTCCTTACAAATGCCCAGAACGTGCCGTATACCTTGGGAATCCTTTAGAACAAGGTCACACATGAATGGCACGAACACACAATGCACTAAACACTTCACAGAAAATCACTGTCACTGACACTGCTCAAAGTTGCTGAGATTCTTCGAGGAGAGCTGACGCGCGGGAGTTGACCCAAGGCGAGGAGGAGTCCATCCGGCTTTCCACAGACTTTGCGCTATCACTCGTAATTGTCCAGTAAGATCGGATCACTGCGCCATGTTAGGTTCTGAATAATAAGTTCTATATACAGGAGAGAACACAAACACCTGTATAGTTTTGTAGGTTCGGTTTACTGGATAAGAGTATGTACACAGAGGAGAGCAGCGGTCTCCCTGGCTAGGCTCCTTGTCAACTGCTATAGGCGACGTATGGCAAGTGATACATTAGCAGCTTCCATACGTCGCCAGGCACATTAATTAAGCATGTGGGATATGGTAATAACATTGCCACACGCTGCTAGCTAGGCTGAATAAATAATACATAGATGGAGCACATACATAATATACATACATGATATATAATCCAGCATACATAATATACATACAATCACCACACACTGCTTGCGGTCATGTAGAAAGTCTTCTATCCACGCTAGGACATTTCCCCGAATTCCGTACCCTTCCAGTTTGATTTTCAGCCTTTCGTGGGGTACACTGTCGAAAGCCTTGGCAAAATCCAGGTAAATATTGCCGATATTACCACCCCGTTCTAGAATATGGGTCCAAATATCCAATACCTTGAGCAATTGTGTTAAGCAAGAGCGCCCCGGCATAAAACCGTGTTGGCAATCTTTTACAAGGTTGTTTCGTAGTAGATGTTCCATCGTGGCATCTCTGATAATACTCTCAAGTACTTTACATATTATGCTGGTCAGGCTCACCGGTCTATAGTTGTTCGTGGAGTGACTATCGCCCTTCTTGAAGATAGGACGCACATAAGCCACTTTTCATTCACTGGGGACCATTTGTTCATCCAGGCATTTACAAAACAGAATCTTCAGGGGCTCTGCAAGCTCGTTGCACAGCTCTCTTAGCACTCTAGGATGCACCATGTCAGGTCCGGGACTCTTATGGACCTTTAGCTTGGACAGTTTATTTCTAATACCCTCTTCTGTGAACACAATGTGGGTCAGTGCTGTGTCGAACCGTCTGTCCTCAAACGCAGGAAGGTTAGTTGCATCCTCTCTTGTGAACACCGAGGAAAAGAAGCTGTTCAATGCTTCAGCTTTATCCTGGTCAGAATCTGCGTAACTACCATCTTCAAGCCTCAGGTCTGATACTCCTACTCGCGTTTTCAATTTCGACTTTGCATAGCGGTAAAACGCCTTTGGGTTTGACTTGACCTTGCGTGCAACCAGCCTCTGGAACTCCTTTTCAGCCCTCCTACACTCTATCTTTGCTTGGTTTCTGGCTCTTGCATACATCCTCCTGTCTAGCTCATCGTTTGAACCAACCCACGTCTTGAATTTCTGGGTTTTCTTCTTAATTTTGTCGACCGCCGCATGGTTCATGTGTAGGGATCCCCTCGTATTCCTAGAAGCACTGGGTTTGGTCTTGGGTATATATTTATCGATCAAATGGGTCATTTTACTAGTTATGATATTCAGCGTAGTGTCTGCGTTCTTGTACCTTAATAAGTCAGGCCAGTTGATACCCCTCATCTCTTCCCTCATCCCATTGTAATTTCCCTTGTGTTAGGAAATAATGCACTTACTAATTGGTACACAGTTAGACAGGGAGTAAGACAAGGCTGTGTTGTCTCCAACTTTGTATAATATACTGTATATTCAAAATTATAAGTGATAATGAAGGACTAAAAGTTAATGGCATAGTAATAATTATAAAATATGCACTTTGCAGATAATAGTGCTATTATCAAAAATAACGGAAAAGGGATGTTTCCAATTTTTAAATAAATCCTAAAATAAAATTATGGTAGGCAACAGGGAACTTAAACAAATGTATTTTTTTTTTGTTTTGGGGAAGAAACATTAACTGTGATGGTAGATGTGCAGAACAAATCAAAATAAGAATAGGGCAAACAAAAACAGTATTAATAATAATCTAAAAGACCTAATGAAAGGGGACATTTAGCTTCAATTTGATAAAAAAGGCTGCTGAAAGGCTTTATATGGCAAGGACTGATGTATGTAGGTAAAAAGCGTAGACGCTTTCAGCAGACACCAGAAAAGGGTGGAGGCCTTTGAAATGTGGTATTATAGGCGAATGCTAAGCGTAACTACACTGACAAGGGAAAAATTGAAATACTAAGATTTGCAAAAACTTCAAGAGATATACTTGAAATGTACAGAAAAGAAACTTGAGATTCTTTGGTCATATAATTAAGGATGAGGGGATAATAAAAAAAAATATTAATGGGCGAAGTTGAGGGTAGGAGGACCAGGGGAAGGCAGAGACTGGAGTAGATAAATTAAGTTAAAAACTGGGTCCTCAGAGAGATACAAAACCTTGGAGGATTGGTAAAAATAGCCCAAGAACTTTTAGAGTGGAGGGCTGTGGTTGCTAACCCTCAAATATGAGGACGGTACTCTGATTGATTGATAGCAAGGAAAAATTTTAACATGAGAAGGGAGGTGGAGAAGGTGGTAGATAGGGGGAGAAAGGGATAAAGGGAGAGAGATGAAGGGAGATGAAGGGAGAGGAAGGGAGAAAGGGGGAGTGGGAGTGGAGTGACTACTAGAAAATGGAGAGGTCGAAGGCAAAGATGGAAGCAGTGGTGAAAGTGGTGAAAGTCAAGGTCTTTCAAGGGAGAAACAGGAAATGGAGAGATAAGACAAGTGAGTTCTGAAACAGTAGTAATTCTCAGTTTCTCAACAGCATCAATAGTCTTAAGTCACCTACAACAGCACCAGCACTCAGCCTCGCAACAGCAACAGGCGGGCGAGAAAGAGTGGAGGGAGGGAGGGAGAGAGGGAGATTGGGAGGGTCTCGGAGCGCTGACGCCGTTGCGTTGTTTGATACCTCAGTACAATCTGCTCACTGGTGGGGTAAGGCAGCGTAGCCGCTACCGCGCCACTCTCACACACCACGCGGAGTCACACGCATCTCAGAACACTCAAACTTGTGTGTCCGTCTCCCACTGTGGTGTCCACAGAGGACGCCTCATCCGTGTAAAAGGGACGCTTAATATCACAAGGGTCCTGCTCACAAGGTAGATTTCTCCTCTTCCTCCTTGTAGCACCCAGAACTAAGCCAACTACCTAGACCATCTGGCGGTGGTGGAGCGGGTTGTCTACTCAACACTCCGCCCACTTCCTCACCACGGTTCCCCGCGCCATCACCACTCGCTACAGGTTACCGTCGCAATACCTCAGCCCAGCTATGTAACAACAGGATCTTGATTGCTGGTGAGTTGTTGATTAAATCATGTGAAGTTGGTTGTCAGCCCTCTACAGTATGGTCTAACTGCGGTGGGGGTGATAGTGAATGTGGTGGTAGTACTGTATATGGTTGCAATAGTGGTAAAGGTGTAGTAGTTGTGGTGGGGTTGTAATGGTGGTAGTGACTGTGTAGTGGTTTAAAATTTGGTTACGATGTTGGTGGAGGTCGTTTGGTGGACCTCAAGTCCGGCACCTGCCACACGGGAATCAGCTGTTGCTTCCCACCAAGCGACCACCACCACCACCACTTTTTAAAACCACCTTAACCGGTACTTGTTACTGATTGTGTTTACTGTTCTCTAGAAGCTTTTGTGTCTCTTAACTCCTTCATTTCCCAGTGAGAACATATTTTATCAGGGCTGAGTGATTTCATTATATATATATATATATATATATATATATATATATATATATATATATATATATATATATATATATGTATATATATATATATACCGTATAGACAGAATACAGAATAATACCGGTTCCATAAGTGCTCTAATCGCAGGGTGGCAATTTTCGGAAGAGGGGTCAGTAAGACACAAGAATGGTACCAACGCCATTAACATTACACAATATGTAGAGTAAACATCTTAGTTGTTAAAAGTTTTGTGTAATAAAGTGTAAAAGAAAGACGCAGCAAATAAATAACTGAATACATTTACAACACCTTTTATTCTTTCAACGAATAAGTTAGAGGTGAGAGTGTTAATGTTGTCGTTTGTCATACCTAAAAATGTATTGAAGGCGTTGAAGTTACAGACATAAAAACACATACATGGTTATTGTATACTTAAATTTGATGCCTTGACCTTCATACTACAGGAATAAGTTTGAAATGATAACCAGACATGAAAGACGATAGTTTATACAACATACTTAATGAGATATATTTGCCTGTACTTCTAATTGTTGATGAACAATAACCTAAACTAAGCACTGGAAAACGCTAGTTGTGAAGAGCAGTAATACATTACATCATCAATAAAATATCAAGAGGTAAATATTTCTGAAGAAGACAATAAATAAAACTTGGTCTTTACAAAGATGAAGGAGTCTTTTTCCTAACTTCTTATAGGTGTTGCTTGGTGTAGAAACTAATCTTTATTTTCAACTAGCAGAAACGCGCTAGGCCACGGTAGGACGCCACCCTCCGGGAGGCTCCACATTGTCTCATTATTCAGTCCCCAAAACTTCTTCCATCAATAGTTCATTAACGGTGTATGTAAGTTCCGCCATGTTTTTCACTACAACGGTATAGCAAAGTATATTTGTTTAGCGTTAAACTGTTATTTTTTTATTGTCTAATCATCACTACATATAACACCACCCATCATCACTACATATAACATCATCCATCATCACTACACCATCCATCATCACTACATATAACACCATCCATCATCACTACATATAACACCACCCATCATCACTACATATAACAACATCCATCATCACTACATATAACATCATCCATCATCACTACATATAACACCATCCATCATCACTACATATAACACCATCCATCATCACTACATATAACACCATCCATCATCACTACATATAACACCATCCCATTAGGGTGACAATAGTGCATAGGGGTGAATTTCTAAAATTGATTAAATGGAATGGCCATTGGTCCAATACTGCGTACCCATGAAAAAAGAACACAGGCGAAATCCTGGGTCATTTGGACAATATTTAGAGGTAGCTCAAGTCAATTGAAGTTTTATCCTTATAGGCAAAAAATACGAATATTCATAATATGCCGGTTTATTTTAAAATTTACATATTGAGCAAGTTTATGTGTACACTGTACATATAAATGATTAATTCCTTTTTAAAATGAAACTGCAGTGAACAAGCTTACATCAATGGGTGGGAGAGGTGTGGACAACCCATTCATTGTTTTCGCTTTTTGCTTGTAAGGTCCTGTTTTGATGTCCCTGGTTGTGACCGCCTCTGCTCTTCAACAACCTGCAGCAGATGTTGACGCTGGTCTTCACTCTTCGTGATCTTGCTGTTGAATGCCTGTATCAAGGCAATCCCTCTCTCTGCAGTGTCGTTGATGACTCTGAGACCACCCACAACTGCGACGCCAGTTTTGAAGTCTTCATCATCAGACCATGTGTCAGGTTCCTTGGACAAAAAAGAAGTCTTCATTTTGAGACTTTCAAATAGAAAGTTTGATCCTCTAGAAGCAAAGTCTGAGAGCTGCTTTGTGGGAAGGGAAGATGTGGCAGGAAGAGCAGCACGTTTTGGTGAATCCTCGGTCGCCTTCCTCTCAACGATTGCCCGAACTATGTTTGTCTTCATTGTTGCATTAACTTGTGGATCGAAGAGTGCAAGACCCACCAAGCCTTCACTGAGGTACCACAGGTGACGACCGAAGACTGTGAGACATGTTCTTGATATTTTGACGTCGTGGTACTCTGACAGGTCTTGGAGGAGCCGCAAATCATTAGCAGGAGCGGAGGATGGAACGGAGGCCGTGAACCATGCACTGACATACACCTCTAGCACAAAGAATGTGAATCGTTTCAAGCCTAATGTCTCACGAGCAGTTAGTTTAAACTGATTAGCAAAAATCAGGATCTTCATGACATAAATGAGCTTAGCCATCCACCGTGCTCGGTGAAGTGCTCCGGGCCGTCGGAGATTAAACTTGGGTAGAGCTCCATCGAGACACCTGATTGCTAGCTCCAGTACCTCACGGTAATCATCACGTGGCTGCTGCTTCTTGCCCAGATGATGTTTCCAGCAACAGATGAGGTCATCTCGTTTCTCGTACAAACTTGGAGGGAGGTCTGAGAGAGGGCTGTAGTCATCTTGACTGATGTCCTTCCACTTGTGCTTGAAGCGAGAGAAGAGAGTAATATCTGGTCCAGAGGAAGGCCCCATGCATTCCACATACGCTTTCTCGGCAACAAGCTCAAGGATGTGGTGACGACACGCGAGATGCAGAAGACGGCGGCCGAGTTTCTGCTCCAGAATGACACATGCCCCCGACAAGTGCCCAGTGTTTGAAGCTGTTGTGTCAAAACTGAGTGCTGAAACATTCTCTGATATTTTCCACTCTTCCAGCGCTGCACTGACTGCTGTAGCAATGGCCTGTCCAGTCCCTGACAATAGTTTCGGGACACCAAGCAGCTTTTCAGTATTGATTCCGGAGACAAGAATGGCGATTCGGTCAACACTCGCTCCTTGTTCATCAGGAATAATTTTTCCATCCCAGTGCACAGTGAGCACTTCACTAGGTTGAAATTTTTCTTTAATTTCGTTGGCAATCCCAGAACGGTGGGTCGCTCGCGAAGTACGCACTGTCTCATAGTTTAAAACTAGTTCCATTGGGTCATGACCTAGACTAGCAGCCGTGGCACTGACGATCCGGAGAGCAGAGCGGTGACTGATCCCAGTGCGGTCCAATGTACTTGACAATTCAGGGGTGATAACTTTGAGAGTAGCACGTTTACGATTGGAAGAAGATACCACTGGTGATATCGCTAGGGAACTTGTAGATGATGACGAGCTTGATTGTGATTCTGTTTCAGACGAAGAACCCAACTCATCATATTCAAGAGCAGAACTGGCTTGATTCTGTTGTAGAGATTGCTTACTCTTGCTTTCTTCCCGACGCTTGATGGAACAAGCAATCTTTTTGTCTACTCCTGCCATTACACCTCTTCTCCCTTTTTCTCGTTGCGCTGCCAGGAATGCTCGGTCTTCTTTGATGGTCAAGAGCTGCATTGCCTTGGGGTGGGCAACATCGAAGAGGTCCTCTAACTCATCACAAAAAGTTTCCTCTTTCTTACGTTGTGTGTCTGTAGTGCGAGTGCAGTTTTTCTTAAGTCCCTTCCACATTAAAAAAAGATCCACTACCTTTCGTCCAATATTCTTCTCAGTTATGGTAGGAATCCGTGCTTTATTCCAGAAACTAATAACCGATGCTGCAACTTCACTCGCAGAATCATTCACTGTTTTCTTATGTTCATTGTGACCGTGGAAAAACAGACGTAGAACATCTCCTCTTGAAGGAAGTTGTGCACCCGTGATTTCGGTTATGTGTTGACCAATGAGCCAAACTTCAGTTTTTGAACCTGTACTCTCCATTGAACCTGAAACAAACAAAAACATTTATGTAACTTATGTTGTTACTGTTATGCAAACAACAGCACCCATAAAGCGTACGGCATGCAAGATCACTTGTATAAAGTTTTTAAAGTGTTATATACCTAAATTGATGCATTGATTTTAGACAAAGACAATGGTACTAACCGTAATACTGCAACAAGAGCGACGCACACACACCCACCGTCACGTCTCACACACAACTGATGCTACTGTACCAGTCAGACACTGGCACACAACCTCTTCCCCCTACCCAGACTGACACCCGCCTCTCCCTCCCCTCTGCATTGCCAATAGCTGCACCAGCCAAAATACTCATTACTCATTTTTAGAAAAAATGTTAGGAACAACTTCAGTTTGAATTTGCATTCTACATATACCTGCAAAGTTTCATAGTAATCGGTTCATAAATAAAGAAATAAGAAAAAATCAATAATAATTTCAGTAGTGTTAACTTCAAATGGCTTGAGCCACCTCTAAATATTGTCCAAATGACCCAGGATTTCGCCTGTGTTCTTTTTTCATGGGTACGCAGTATTGGACAAATGGCCATCTAAAAATAAAAACTTTCACTTTTTATTGTCACCCTACATCCCATCCATCATCACTACATATAACAACATCCATCATCACTACATATAACACCATCCATCATCACTACATATAACAACATCCATCATCACTACATATAACACCATCCCATCCATCATCACTACATATAACACCATCCATCATCACTACATATAACACCATCCCATCCCTGATCACTACATATAACAACATCCATCATCACTACATATAACACCATCCATCATCACTACAGATCGGTAAAGTAGTTTCCGAGATTCCCACTGCGGACACACAGACAGACTTCTTTGTTATATATATATAAATATATATATATATATATATATATATATATATATATATATATATATATATATATATATACTGTATATATATATATATATATATATATATATATATATATATATATATATATACACTTCATTTTTAGTCCATATAACACGCGGACTTTGAACATATAATCAACGACCTCACCAGCCAGGAATCAAACCCTCGACCTACTGGGTGGGACTGGGGAACGCTACCGAGAGAGAGAGAGATGGTTAAAAGATACTGTACTTAGATGCTGAAGCACAGGAATATATTATTGTAATATTTACTTTTTTACCTAATGGTCATCCACTACAGGTGGCCATGGGGATGGAAGGAGGCCGCCATTGTTCTTCATAATTTGGTTATTTGGTTATTTTGAAGCCACTGTCCTTGATTCCACAGCTTCGGCGGGTAGACCGTTCCAAAGGTCTACCACCCTCTGCGTGAAGAAGTGTTTCCTTGTGTTAGTTCTGCATAAATACTTTGCGAGCTTGTAGTTATGACCACCTGTGTTGGTGGTGCGTGACATCACAAAGAAATGTCTTGGGACCACGTTTTCCATCCCTTTCGGGACTTTATAAATGTTTCAGTGATGTGTCAATGTCACGATTTTAGAGTGAAATACGAGTATAGCATACTTTAGAGAAATTAGAAAGCCCTGCCAAAAAGCCTAAATATTTCCCGCCTTGAGTGCCTGAGAAACCTGAGGCATGAGCCAATCACAGTGACCTGTGAGCGTGACGTCATAAGCGTAATTGTGCTGATTGGCTGACAGCTGGAGTTCGTCCCCAGAACAGAGTCCGCTCGGTTTTCAAACCCAGAATCTGTGTTGGAGTTTTGTGTAAAGAGGTGTGGTGGCGACATGGCAAGTATTTGGGTGTATTCTATTTGGTAAATCCGTAAGTTCACATTTGTTGTGAGGTACTTGGTCCTCATTTGATTACCTACGAGTGTAGGTTGTTTTGAAGTGTAAGTGATCATTCTTAACACCTTTAATAAATGAATAAATGAAGAACCGTTACAAAAGTGTCATTAGTTCCCCCTCTTTATATGAGTAAAACATTCGTCATACTTGTCTTTGGTGTTATGCAGTGATACAGTGAACCATGAGTAATAACAGAACTATTACATCTTTCCCCTAGTGTCTACGTTATCGCAGGTTACCCCTATTTCCAATTATTCCTTCCTTCCCTAGTCTCCCCTTTGTGTGAGGGTGGTTGTCACCACAAACCGGCCGCTCCCCACCTCTCAACCCTTGCTCTCCTTCCTCATTCCTTCTCCCTCACTCCCTCCTTCACTTGTCGAAACAAATAAAGAGAAAGGTTAAGAATATGGAAAGATAATTATGGAACAGAGAATGGAAGGAAGTAAAGAAATAAAAATAAATAATAAATAATGAAAATATAAAAAGGAAAAGAATAAAATAAAAGGAAATAATATCTCATCCGTTACAGTGAGATCTGCACTATTTTACCTTGTCTGAAGGGTTGTTAGTCCGAAGGTCCTCATTCTACTTGGATAATCGAGATGACATGGTTCCGGAATCATCTCAGTCACTCTTAGATATGTTAGACCTTTCTGGAGGTAGGGTTCCCATGCCTGTATACAGTAATGCAGACTGGGACATAATTGAGATTTGTACAATTGAAGGAGTATTATCATGTCTTAGTATTGGAAAGCATTCCCAAACCATTAATTTAAACAGCTCTTGCAGGTCTTTCTACATTGTTGCAACATCGTCCTTACTTACTACTTTGCCATGTATCTTCGTGTCATCCTCAAACTTGACAATGTGGCTTGATATATTTTTATTTATGTCGCTTATGTCGATCACAAACAAGGCAGGTCTAAGGATAGAGCCTTGTGGAACTCCAGCGTTTTTCATTCAGAATGTACTCCATCTATTACCATTTTTTGTTGCTTGTCTTCGAGCCATTTGTTAATCCACGTCAAAATCTTGCCAGTGATGTCATGTGCCTGGATATTAGCGGCCAGTCGTATATGTGGGACTTTGTCAAACACCTTGGGAGAAATCCATGTACCACATCCACTGATGAGCCTTGGTTCACGTAGTCTGTTACCGTTTCAAGGAACATGAGTAAGCTTGTCAGACAGGATTTTTTTTTTTCTGCTGCACTTTTCCTGCCCTTCTTTTATACTGGGGGTGATGTTGGGTGATTTCAGTCCCTAGGCGCTTTACCTTGATCCAAGGATTTCCTGAATGAGAGTCTTAGTATGTTGCAAATCTCGTTTGCCACCCCTTTTATCACCTTGGTCCAGGGACTTTGAATGCTTTCAAACTGGCTACTTTCCTTTTGATGGTGTCTTCTACACTTGCTATGTCTCCTAATTAATTTCCCACCCCTGAGGTATACATTCTTTTAGGTACTGGCATGTAATCCATCGTCTCTTGTGTGAATACTGATGCAAAACATTCATTAAGGTATCAGCTGTTTGTCTGTCATCCTCCAGGGCCATGTTGTTTTTGTCCCTGATAGGCCCGACAGTATCCTTGGTTTTCAATTTACTCATGTCATTCGCATAAAAGAATTTAAGATCATTCTTAATATTTTGAGTTAGTTTCAACTCGAAATTTGATGGAAATAAGAAAATCGGTTTCATCAGAGCAGCTGATCTTGCTATTAAAACAATTGAAGCAACGATGGTACGCTCACCATCCGTGTTGGCGCCGTGCTAGAAAATTTAACTATCGTGGCAAGATCCTTTGAATTGTTTGAACTCTCAAACTGTCTATGTGAAAGCTTTTCAAAGCAAACTGAAAGGGAAATTATGAAACGGCTGCTTTCATAACTGATAAACGGTGTCATGGGTTGCGTTAGGCTTACCCACGCAACCAACTCCAAAGTTTGTTTTACCAGAGATAAGACTCCCGGCGAGGCATAACTGGGACATGTATTTTTCAATTAGTGTATGTTAGCCTGCCTTTAGGGGGGGGGGGGGGGTGGGCAGTGAAACAGTGTTGTACTGTTCATCGCTTCACCCCCAAAAACCTCATTTTAAATAGTACCCCCTGAGCCATGGGTTAGTTAAGACGTGTCTCCATCCTCTCCCTCCTGAAAGGGGGCGGGACACCACACCACACAGAGTCCACAGCCACTCCGTCCTGTGCCGTCGTCGACACGAGACTAAGTGTGTTAACCTAGGTTGTTATCCCCGTGGAAATATCACGTGTGGATGCCTGGTTGCGACAAGAGCAATCCAGGCTGGCCTATCAAACCTACAGTAAATGGTTAATTAATTCACGCTTACAGAGTTCTCCTGCACGACACCCGTCTACTGTGACCGTGATCGACACGAGACTAAGTGTGTTAACCTAGGTTTGTTATCCCCTTGGAAATATCACTTGTGGAAGCCTGGTTGCGACAAAAGCAAACCAGGCTGGTCTATTGCACCTAGATGGTTAATTCAAGTCACGCTTACAGAGTTCTCCTGCACGACACCATGTGTGGTAACCCAAGAGTACTTTTTGTTGCTGTGGCCCGTGGAAAGAAGTTCTTGTGCGGAAGCCTGGTTGCAACAAAAGCAATCCAGGCTGGCAGTAAATGTATCACTTGAAGAATTAAGGCTCTGTTAAGTTATACCCATAGTAATCACATGTGTCCCCAAGTTAAAATTCTCTTTTAGAAGATTAATTTTATTACAGCGTGAACGTGAGTGAATCATATATCCATGCAAATTGTAAATCATTGTATGGAAGCTTGACAAATAAATGTAAGTGCAATTATCTGCCCGTATCTGTGATCCTATCTTATTATTACTAAAGGTAATGACTGATTGGTTATGAGAAAGTATAACCAGTAACTTAGATAGATGTTGAAAATTAAATGAATTCATTAAATCATCATTTATCAAGTATAAATCATGGAATGTCGAGTGGTGGAAGGAACTTCTACGTAGATACGCCATAATCTCCTGTAAGTAATCAGTGTGAAGGTATCGGACTCTACGGTAAGAAATAAGAAATACGACATATTATTATCTTTATATAATATAATCCACTCATACTTACCATGGATCCACCCAAAACCATGACAATTGGCGCCCGAACAGAAACACAGACCGCGGATAATTGCACTCTTGTCAGCAGTTTGTACAAACGCATATATTGTACTACGAAATGATTACTAGTACATTTGAGGGGACTCTAAGAAATTTTGAATGTGAAGTTAAAGGTGGAAAATAAAGAAACAGAAGAGGACTTGTGATGTTTGCCAGAACCAGCGACGGAGGGCGACTTCTACCTGCACCCCTGTGGCCTCTCACAGTGATCCCCGAACCCTTGAGAGGGTGGCGGCGGACACTGTGGTCAGCAAACCCAGTTTCACATCAGCCAGCTGATTCAGTACGAGGCGGTGGACTGCATACCCAAGGGTGAGTGACGGGAAGAGTACCTCCACACCTTTGGGGGTCCTCATCAACGGAGGGACCCAGTTCCACCTCAGCCTCCCGATTCACTACGAGGCGGTGGACAGTAAACCCAAGGGCGAGCGACGGACAGATTTACATCTTCATTTAGGTGGACTTCAGCTTGAGGCGGTGGACAGTAGACCCAATGGTGAGTGATGGGCAGAGTACACCCTCACCTTGGGGGCCCTCAGCGAAAGAGGGACCCAGTTCCACATCAGCCGGCTGGAGGAGTCCTTCTCTTCACCACCGGGAAAGTTCATTCGACATTGCAGAGCGTGTCTAGGACCTGACCTATGTGTGGGAGTGTCCATATGTTCCGGTCAACTCGAACCTCCACGCATCTGACGACTCTTCAAATGTTATGTAAACCTTTTCACACCTCTCTACATTTAAGAACATAACACGACACCTGTACCACCTAAACAATGTCTACATACCCTACACTACACAACACGTTGCTGTAACATAAATGTAGCGTGTTTACGCTTAGCATGAACTATTGCTCGGGAATTGTCACCCTCGCCTCGGAGTTTTCCTCCAGCCTGAAAATCTAAAGTAAATGTTGAGGCTTTCCCTCAGTGGCGATTGGCGACTACATCCCGTTGCAGTGTTAGTGCCACACACACACACCACAGTGTGAATGTTGAATTGTGTGTCTGGGCTAGGCTTTCTCTTGATTGTATACAGGTGCTGAAATTTTTATTCTCCGAAGAAAAATTTTTCTTAGTAGGGGCGATTGTCATGGGTTGTGTTAGGCTTACCCAGGCAACCAACTCCAAAGTTTGTTTTACCAGAGATAAGACGCCCGGCGAGGCATAACTGGGACAAGTATTTTTCAATTAGTGTATGTTACCCTGCCTTTAGGGAGGGGTGGGCAGTGAAACAGTGTTGTACTGTTCATCGCTTCACCCCCAAAAACCTCATTTTAAGTAGTACCCCCTGAGCCATGGGTTAGTTAAGACGTCGTCTCCATCCTCTCCCTCCTGAAAGGGGGCGGGACACCACACCACACAGAGCCCACTGCCACTCCGTCCTGTGAACCGTCGTCGACACGAGACTAAGTGTGTTAACCTAGGTTGTTATCCCCGTGGAAATATCACGTGTGGATGCCTGGTTGCGACAAGAGCAATCCAGGCTGGCCTATCAAACCTACAGTAAATGGTTAATTAATTCACGCTTACAGAGTTCTCCTGCACGACACCCGTCTACTGTGACCGTGATCGACACGAGACTAAGTGTGTTAACCTAGGTTTGTTATCCCCGTGAAAATATCACGTGTGGAAGCCTGGTTGCGACAAAAGCAATCCAGACTGGTCTATTGCACCTAAATGGTTAATTCAAGTCACGCTTACCAGTTCTCCTTGCCGCGACAACCGTCTACCGTGACTCAGTGACGTGAGACTATATGTGGTACACCAAGAGTACCTTTTGTTGTTATGGCCGTGGAAGGTCGACACGAAACTAAGCGTGTTAACCTAGGTTGTTATCCCCTTGGAAATATCACGTGTGGAAGCCTGGTTGCAACAAAAGCAACCCAGGTTGGTCTATTGCACCTAGATGGTTAATTCAAGTCACGCTTACAGAGTTCTCCTGCACGACACCATGTGTGGTAACCCAAGAGTACTTTTTGTTGCTGTGGCCTGTGGAAAGAAGTTCTTGTGCGGAAGCCTGGTTGCAACAAAAGCAATCCAGGCTGGCTGTAAATGTATCACTTGAAGAATTAAGGCTCTGTTAAGTTATACCCATAGTAATCACATGTGTCCCCAAGTTAAAATTCTCTTTTAGAAGATTAATTTTATTACAGCGTGAACGTGAGTGAATCATATATCCATGCAAATTGTAAATCATTGTATGGATGCTTGACAAATAAATGTAAGTGCAATTATCTGCCCGTATCTGTGATCCTATCTTATTATTACTAAAGGTAATGACTGATTGATTATGACAAAGTATAACCAGTAACTTAGATAGATGTTGAAAATTAAATGAATTCATTAAATCATCATTTATCAAGTATAAATCATGGAATGTCGAGTGGTGGAGTGAACTTCTACGTAGATACGCCATAATCTCCTGTAAGTAATCAGTGAAGGTATCGGACTCTACGGTAAGAAATAAGAAATACGACATATTATTATCTTTATATAATATAATCCACTCCTACTACCACCGATCCACCCAAAACCATGACAAACGGCAAGACAACCTTGAGGAAGAATCTAAACGACGTCAACAGGGCCACATATTTCAACAAAATAATTTCATGAGTTGCCTTTAAAATGTTTAACATCTGTTCCTTCCATTTACTTCAAGTAAGAATTCAATGGCAAAATTCCTGTCCTAAGAAACAAGAAAGGAGAAAAACCCAAACCAGTCTTCAAACACCCGAAAAGTTTAATAGTTATTCCCAAACTGATTCGTTTAAGCAATAATGTGTCCAACTTACCCGGTAATGCCACTCCTTCTCCAGATGTTTCTGTACTCCTGTTGGGTTTTTTTTATTTGTAAATATCAAATTACACTATTTACATTTATTAACAAATAAACCACATTTATATCACAGGAGATGGCTAGTTATTGTGAAAGGTTTCACTCTTAAATACACTTAAGCTTACCTCCGTGGTCAATCCTCTTAGAAACTTTTCAGGGTTAATTCGCCAGAGTCCAAAAAGTCTCACAATAATTGTATATAATTTGCCCGGCGAAAGGGGCGTGTTTATTGGGCACCCCCTTGTATCTCATTGACTACATCATTGTCAGAGAAAAAGATCTCCGAGATGTCTTCATCACCCGTGCCATGCATGGCTCAGACCACTGCAACACTGATCACCGGCTCGTTAAAGCCAAGCTCTCACTTCACGTCGCCCCAAAACGGCAAAGGCAGCAAGCCTCCAGAAGAGGTTTTAACACTGAGCGTCTGGAGAATCCAGTGGTAGCACATGCTATCAGAGAGCAGCTCGGACATGGGCTGATAAACAACCCAACAACAAACAACCCAAATCCCAGTGCCAAATGGGATATTCTCGAAACTGTCATGACAAAATACTGCAGAAAGACCCTCGGCCAGATCGAAAAAATACACCAGGACTTGTCCATGATAAACGTGCTGCTTTAAATGACTGGCAGAACAACCCTCAGTCTCAGACCAAAGCTGATACCTTCCGCAAGAAGAAAGCTGTAGCTCAGTGGGAATTTCACAATCTAAAGAAAGATTTGGTTTAAAAATGATTAAAGCATGTGACACACAAAAATTTGCAGATCAGTACACAGCCAGTTTTATACACATTCATATCGGCGACAAACAACAAAACAAAGAGCACAAGAAAATGACAAAATAAATACAGTCATGAATTACAGGGAATTTGCAGAAGATTCTCATTTTCTGTAAAAAGTCATTTTACCTTAGTTTCTTTCGAGTGAAGTATAACTTGTGCCATGACAAAGTGGAACGATAGTTCACTGTATTTGAATTAGTTGTTATTAAATTTTGGTTGATTGAAGGAAGAAGAAAATTCATGATATATAAACAAGGGGGAGTAATTTTCTAAAAAATCTGTAATGAACTGATTAAATGAAAATCGCATTGTTTGACAACAATATTATGTATTTGGTTATTGCAGTATTTGTTTCCGTGATTGTAATATAAAATACACAAAACAATCATAACATTAACTCCTTCACTAAGGGGACGCCACGATTTCATTTGGCAGAGAGAGGACCCCGTACACAAAGGGTTAAACAAAATTCTAGTAAGCGGTCCGGCTTCCCCCCACGTTTATGACGCTAAGTAAACTCCTGAGGACGAACTCGACCAGGCCTAGGATTCTGTACTCTGGGACCAGAGGTTAGGAAATTTTTGTGGTCGGAGGGCCAGATTTATATTTATAACTTATAAGAGTTCTTCTGGGGGTCACCTATTATATTTAATGTTAATGATAATCTATGCAGATTTATTGGGTATGGCCGCTATCCTGGAGCATCATCCTAATGCAGTTTCGCTATTATAAGTGTATAGTTCTCTAAATTTCATCCAAATCTATTGACAAATTCTATACCCCATGAGTCTCCCCGTAAAAGAGAAAAAAACACAGGTGTACTCGACTATGGTTACTGTTTCTCTGAACTGCTTCACCAATTTCCATATCACTGATTTCGAAGGTTTCGTACAACCACCAAAGCGACTTATAAATGCAAGATGACATTCCCTAAAGGATGCACTCATGATGTAACGTTGCACGAGAAACACGCATTCTTCCATAGTTACACCTGATAACTCTCAGGAACATGTTATGTCTTTCTGTAACGTTAGGCTCCATTTATGTAAAACATTAGGTTTCCAAACGATATAGTTTTTAGTGTTGGAATTATTTACTGCTGTTGAATAAAAAAAATACCGCTCGACTGAACATAGGCCTCTTAGAAAACTCACGCTCGTGAAATTATCCTCGTGGAACAAACACGCTTGTGTGAAGAACCCCTAGGGGCCGCTAGGCTCAATGCGCCTTACTTGATGTTGTGTAATAACGCCAGATTATTCGATAAAAACAATATATATATCGTCTGTAAATTATTGACATCCAATAACCAAGAGTAGTGTCTCAAAGCAACACATTGATTATTTTACAGAAAAATATAATGTTTGCTTACTTAAGGGAATATACTCTCATCGGTTCTTTAGTAAGAGCGATGGTGGCAGCTTCAGTTTTATACCATTGAATATAAAAAAAAATCACAAACAGTTAACCAATGCACTTTATTGTAGTTGTTTTGAACAGGTTACTATTCTAGTAATGATGTAAAGAACATTATTGCATTTACAAGTTGGTAACAGTTGGCAATGGCACTACTTTTTCACATTTTATCTTATGCTTACTAATTTATTGAGAATCAACTTTTTTTCTTAAGTACAGTACAGTTTCAGAATTACGCAACTACCAATACATTGTTGGAAATTAAGACTAGGTTTTAAGATTAGATTTCTACTGTGGAAAAAGTTTGAAGATTATGCTACATTGTTCCACTTTGCAATAATAGTACACAACAATGGTAAACAGTAAGACAATATGACCAAGGATGGCTGACAAACCTGTCAAATGCTTATTTTGAGGAGGGAACTTTGGTTGGGCTACGTAATTTTCCGTGGCGGATCTACCCTGTAGACATTTACAAAGAGGGGTGCGACCTACTGAACGGGCGCCAAAGAAAATTAAAATAATATACCTTATTCAATTTCAATTTTTTTTTCAATTTCAATTGTTTATTCCTTGATAGAGGAAGCGGGATCCTAGTGCTGTCACTAGGTACCCCCGTACAGTGACACCAGAAGCATCTGGCAAGTGTGACAAGTATATACAGTATAAATATTATAAAGGGGCTTACTAAAGCCTAAGAAAGGAAGGATAACATAATCAATGTTATTTACAAAATATCCGTCATTGATTTTTGATTTTGCCGCTTGCAGCGGCTACTTTATTGTGCACCCCACACTCATCCTGTGAGCGGTAGCGCAAAAGGATTACAGAGTAGGGTTTACAAAGGGTCATAATAATTAACCCCCGTTGTCAGGATATTATGGCACTGAATGTTACACATTATTTCATTTACATTATTTGTTTAGTTCTATACATAAAGGGTAACTTATTCACAAATGCGTGAGTACAGGCGTGTGAGGCAGTATGTCTGGCCTCACACTTTGTTATTCACATTTACGTGGGAGGTATTCAAGCACATTGCATATTTGGTTCTGTACCTGAGAATTTATATAGTTACTAAGTGCAAAAAAGTGGATACAATCTTAATATGTCGGCTATCTTGCCATTAGAGATGAAGTGTTGTGCCATTTCACACACAGTGTGCTTGGACCTGTCCCTAAAAGGTTCTATCTTCACAAAGTCGAGGACGTAGTGTTCAAGTGTGTGGCCATATGTATGGCCACACACTTTACATTTAGTTTTGTTTACATCTGCTTGAGGAACATACTGCCAAAGGTACTTATATCCTAACCTTAATCTAGCGGTTACAACATCTTGTAATCTAGTTATCTTGTTACTTGCTCCATATACATGTTTCACTTGATACATCTCATCATGGTAACCTATGGATCGACTAGTGCCTGTTTGCACTTGTCTACTTGCGTCAAACTCATCAATAAGTTCTTTCCTAATTACAGTTTTAAGGGTTCTTTTTGACAGACCCAAATTGTATTCAACGGTGTCTTTGTTAGACGCGAGTTTGGCGAGGGCATCAACTCTGTCATGTTTTATGAGGCCTATGTGAGAGGGAATCCACAACAGTTTGACCCTGACACCCCGGTCAACAAGGCACGCATATTTGTGTCTGGCTTCAGAGACAAGATCGTGACAACCTGAGTCGAGGGTACCAAGGGCAAGTAGTGAGGATAGAGAGTCAGTGATGATGAGACTGTCAGTAACAGTGGTTTCAATGAATTTAATAGCTGTGAGTATGGCAACTAATTCAGTTTGTAGAGTGGATGCCCAGTTGTTAATTCTAACTCCTTTCTCAATTATATTACCGTCAGGTTGAGTCACAACACTTCCAGCCCTCCCACAGGCGGTGTTTAGAGATCCATCAGTGTAGATGGTCTGTGTGATATTATCATCAGTCTGTAGAGTGTGTATGTGTTCAAGAGCTCTCAATTTGGCAGTGTGTTGGAAATTAATGCTTTGTATAATTAATTTTTTAGGCGGATACGTCGGTATTGTGATATCGAAGGGAACTGTCCGCAAGGGTGGCAGGAAGCGCTGTTGTGTCTCAACTTTGTACAGGTGGTCTAGTCCAAACATCTTCATATGTGTAGCTGTAGTTTGGATCCATTTAGACTCAGTAGTCCCATGGTTCATACTGTTACGAACCCCTCCACCCAGCACTACGAACCACGCCATCTATTGTCTTGATCTACCTACCCAGCACCACGAGCAACGCCATCTAGGGACGAGACACGAGTATGACTCGTCTTAGTTAACACTCCGGGGTTTCCCTTCTCCATATCCTGGTTGTTGCGTCACTTCCTCAAAGTCTTCTTTGTCAGCTCCAATTCGAGGAGAGAGCACTTGGCTCTGGGAAGTGACCACATGATCACCTATCCTGGAAACCTACGGCACAGTGACTACCTATCGTCTTTTACAATGCTTAGCCTTACTCGTCAGCCATCTCAGCTCCTCACTTAAGTATTTGTAATCTTGTATTGCCTCTCCCACCTCCACATTGCTTCACTTTTGTTTTATGTTTTATTACTATGTATATACTGTTCATGTTTAGGTTAAGTTTGGTTAAGGGTAGTTTATAAGCTGAATATTTTGTTAAGGAATTTATGGTACTTTATTATATACAACAAAATCTATCATCCTTTGTCTACCCTTTTATAGTCCGATTGTCTTTGTTTTGTTTTTTTGTTGTTACCTGTTGGGATCTGGGTAGACGTATAACTATATTCTAAATCCCCAACTCGTAACAATACATTCTAGCAATTTTAAGGAAACAATGTTATCAGGATCACCACGCAGAAGCCTCAGGGCTATCATGAGGTTGACTTCAATTATTCTATCTTTAACACTGGGTATACCTAGTTCTTTCCTCATATTAAGTACTTTAGTGCTCATGGGACATCCTAGGATAATTCTGAGGGCTTTATTTTGCATTTTCTCGAGCTTGTCAACGCCTTTCCCGTCACGAATAACCAGGGCTGGTGCGTGGTAATCTATCAGAGATCTTATATAGCCTAGGTACATTGTTTTAACAATTCTAATATTAGCACCATAGTGCGGGCTGTACCCCTACACTTCTAAGAGGTCTCGGTCTGTCAGTACATTGGCGGGTTAGCTGTTGTATGGCAGGTAGGGTATAAGGGACGGAAACACCAAGATATTTAAAAGAGAAACATAGTCAATAATGTTGTTACTTATCTTGAACTTGGCGGGGCCGCGTTTGCGGTTACCAGCTTGTTTGTTGAACACCTTAGTTTTGTCAGTGGAGATAATAAGACCGAGGTGTTCACAGGCTGCCTATACATGGTTCAGGGTGGTTTGCATTTCACGATGAGTTTTAGTATGTATAAGAATATCATCAGCATAGCTGATTGAGATATTGCTGGAGTTGTCTGGTATTAAATTTAATAATGCATTCATAAGAACATTGAACAAAGTGGGGCTAAGTACTCCACCTTGAGGGGTACCAAGTTGCATATCTTTAACTTCACTTTTGTAACCCTGAAACAGTGCAGCAGCCCTTCTGTTGGTTAGGTAACCACTTATCCAGTGTAACAGCCTACCTCCTATATCCATTTTGGCTAGTTCGTGCCATATCAGTTGCCTATTGGCAATCTCAAATGCAGCTTTTAGGTCAAGAAATGTGGTGTATCTGTGCCTTTCATCACCATGCACAGTTAAGAATGTGGTGATGCAATTGTGTACACCTTTACCATGGGTGAAGCCATTTATGTTAGGAGACATGTGTTCTCTGATTCTATATAAGAGTCTGCCAAGAACCATCCTCTCAAAGGTTTTACACAGGCAGCTGGTTAGTGATATGGGACGAAAGGCATCAGGCTGTCCTGGTTTCGGTATTGGTACAACAATACTGCTGGTCCATGATGTGGGTAGTTGGCCCTCGGCATGACTCATATTGTACCATACCAACAATGGATTGCCTGGCACGCGCCTTAGTAGTCTAATGATGTTGTAGGTGACTCCGTCCTCTCCAGGGGAAGTAGACCTACCCCTGGCGAGGGCGGCGTCAAGCTCCCACTCAGTATATGGAACATCACACTCATCGTGCTGTTTGCCCAACATAAAGCTAATAAGATAATAAGTGTTGTATAAAGCTCCCACAACGGCCCGATTTTTTGTTATTTTTATTTATTGTTGACTGATTGACTTTTTTCGTGCTTCTTAAAACGCCTTACAATAAACGCCTATAGTCCTTGGGCGGTAGTACTTACCTCCCTGTTTGATAGCTGCCTACTTCAGACTACTGAATGACCACTGAATGATACTCTGATGCTCACTAGAAATTCTGAAAAGTGGCACCTTATCAGTGTTAAATACATTCAACAAATAGCTCACAAAAACTAATGAACAGAACAGTCCACATTAGCAGTAGTATGTTTGCGACTCAACTCACTTGATCATTTAGAAATCTGAAGAAAGACCGGTTTCTGTTCCTTTTGGTGGTGATGAAACAATTATTAGCTGCACAGTAATTATGAGCACATTACAAAAAAAATATGCATTCACTTAAATGTGCGCCCCCCCCCCCCCCCTTAATCTTTACCGGCCAAATATTGTTTATACTTAGCAGCCGCTTGGCGACGCCACACTCAAGGGTGACCGCATTCGTCCATTGGAATGAGTCATCCTCCTATGGTATAGAATCCTTGACCAGGCTGAGGCACACATCCAGTGGTTGCCGGGTATTGCCACACCTAATGAGCCTTATCTCTCACTGAGTGACGGCTGCACTGCTCCCCAACATTACACCCAACACATCATGACACACAGATGTTTAATGGAGTTCAGATCGCACCCTTTTGAGGGCCAGTCCAGGACCTGAATTTCCCTGGAGCCAGTCCCTCACCATGTGGGTAGTGGGAAAGGGACTACTCTCATGGAGCAACATGATCGTGTTGGGAGTAGGAATTGCCATAGGTCAGACTGCCGGAATTAACACATCCTCCAGTTTCTCCATCTATTGCTGACCGGTGAACCTGTCGTTGATCTTGACTAGATCGTCCACATCCAGCCTCAGAATGACGCGCCGACTCTACCACTCATCATACTAACTTAGCATGAATAATTATATGTATTTAATAGTTCCGTGTTGCAAATACACTGCTCAGTTGATGAAACTTTATATCTGTTGATTCAGAGACGTTATTGAAACTTGTAAATCTACTGGTTTAACGTAGGTAGTAGGCAGCTACCAAACAGGGAGGTATTACTGCTTGGGAAGATATTGGAAGCATAATGTGTTGTCTAATGGTAGACCCTGCTGCCATATGGCATCACGAAAATTGTGACCAGGTCCCGGGTTGCTGATCTGACTTTCTGCTTCATTCACACACAATTGCAGGGTCTCAATTGTTTCTCTTACCATTGACAACACAACATACATATATTGTTTCTCACTCTTGATCTTCTTTTTTTAATTTTTGTATTTCTTTATGATTTATTATTATTATTATTATTATTATTATTATTATTATTATTACATTTCGCCGCACAGGCCCCGATGTGGGTCAGTGACCTGTGCCCGGGTGGGCTAATCCCCGTAAAAAAAAAAAAAAGTTACTGAAACTAGTGTGTGAACAACGACGTGTCAACAGTATGAATACGAGTATAAACACACGAATATGAACAACCATGAAAATGAATAACCACGAAAATGAGCAACCAAGAGTATGAACAAATTCAACAGTGAACATCCGTGATTATGAAGAATCAAGAGTGTAAACAACTACAACAGTAGCAATGAATGTGAACAATTACGACAGTGAACGTCAATGAATAGGAACAACCATAAGGAGTAACAAACACAAGTACGAACAAACACTAGTATGAACAACGACAACGGTGAACAACTACAAGTATGAACAATTCCCAGTGTAAACAACACGAGAACGAATAACTCTCTGTATAATATAAGAAAACTGTATCAGTACGCAAGTGTCAATCGCTCTTTTTGAATAAAGGATCTATGTACAGTAAAAGACAAAAGACGTGTTGTGAAATTTGGTGAAAACATGTGCCGAAGGGCTAAACTTTTGGTGCGCTCTGCCTTGTGGTAGGGGGCTTTCATAATGTTTCACGAGTTATATTTAATCTTCGGACAAAACCGCGACACGACTTTCGTCTTTGATTGTACACCGATATCTGGGTCAGGACATTAATAAACCATGCAACAAGCATCTGTACAGTTTTTTGCTTCATAAAAAAGAAAGGTATTACCCCTTGTCCGGTTCGGCTATCTTGAAAGTTATTAACCATACAATAGTCATGGTTAAGTATGCGTCCCAAATATTTATCTCTTCTTAAACCTTTAAGGTTTCCGCTCTGTCAAGCTTTTAAAGATAAATTCCACAAAAAATAATATTTTGGTTCAAATATCTACCTGATCTGAAAAACAAAGCTAGGCAAACAGATAACATGTATACTCTTAAAAGATCGTAGCAGACCGATAACATGTATACTTTTATAAGATCGTAGCAGACCGATAACTATACAAGCTCGTGGCAGACCGATAACACGTATACTCTTACAAGATCGTAGCAGACCGATAACATGTATACTTTTATAAGATCGTAGCAGACCGATAACTATACAAGCTCGTGGCAGACCGATAACACGTATACTCTTACAAGATCGTAGCAGACCGATAACATGTATTCTTTTACAAGAGCGTAGCAGACCGAAACTATACAAGATCGTGCAGACCGATAACATGTATTCTTTTACAAGAGCGTAGCAGACCGAAACTATACAAGATCGTAGCAGACCGATAACATGTATACTTTTATAAGATCGTAGCAGCCCGAAACTATACAAGATCGTGCAGACCGATAACATTTCTATTTTTACAAGAGCGAAAGTGTCTAAAATTCACAAGACTACGTATGATGGTTACATTCTGAATTCTGTAGATTGTAAGTCTGCTTCCTACTCGTGACCACAAGTGACCAATTCGCCTCCCATCTGCAACACACACTATCTTTCTTCACTCTCGCCTCTGCTTCATATTTCACAGATTTTTTGGTCCTCAAAATAAAAATAATACAACAATATACATCCTCGTCAGATCTTTTAATGCAATACTGTCTAGAAATTCCTGCAATGTTCGTAAAAGGGGCCTGTTGCCTGTTTCATCGTGCATAACTTTGAAGCACACCAAAAAATTGTACAACAAACTGATCATAGATACTATAGGGAGGCCATTAAAATTTATCTTAGATGATAAAGCCCTAGAAATATATGAGTCACAAAATTCCCAACACCTCCATGTTATAATAGAAGAATTAATAAAAATACTCACTCTTTCAAGACAGTGCAGTGTATCCAGTGGAAATACCTGAAGTCCTAATAATTATCAGAGACAATTCACTACAAGTTATGGTATCAGTTCTCAGACTTCTCACTGAGTGTTGGTTGGTCGTGCGTTTGGCAGCGTTTACACAAGAGGACTTCCTAACTCACCCAATGTTTCCAAGTGCTATTACTTTATTTACATTCCCCTGTGTATTTTCTTTGCAAAAATTAATTCATAATTTTCCTTTATTATATACGAGTATACTGTAACCGTAAATGAGACGCTTATGAATTTAAATTTACGGATAAATGTTATACAGGAACAAGGAATTCCGCGTGTCTTCATTTCAAAAGAACAACAAAATTTGGCAGTATTTAATTATGGAGTCTCACTGGAGCTATAATTATGGAAACGCCTCTCAGGATAAAACATGTGTATAAGATGGTATAAATATATTGACTGTTTTCCAGACTCCATCATTCTCTATCAAAATATATATATATATATATATATCAGGTCATATTGCAACCCCGAAATTGATGTAACACAGAACATGAGGGCGTTAACCCTTCCTGAGATAACTTCTAATGCTTGCAGCGATACGTTCTGTCGGCAGGCAGAATTTCCAGAGATAAAGGTCTCGTCAACAGTAAGGAGATAATGTAAAAAACAAAAACAGTCACCCGGTTGCATCAAATGGTACAACTGCCCTAAACTTAAAAAAAAAAAAAACGTAAGTGGCATTGTTTGTGCTAGAAGTTATCTTTAGGTCAACAGTTTTATTAACACTCACGTCAAGCGCTTCATGCACAGATTCAGTTCACTCGCCTCGCCTTTGACAATACAGTAGTGTAGTGAAAGTTCAACGTGTTCGTATTTACTCGTTTTATTAGTCGGTTAGACAACACGACTAGAAAACTTTGTGAGCGAGAGCTGTAGCCTGAATAAGCAAAATTTGTCTCATAAGAAAATAATACTTAGGTTTATATCGGTGTTAAAATACCCTGTGGAGAATCACGTGCTGGAGGTTAATAGCAGCGTGAAGAAATAACCATCAAGACGAGAGTGAGCATTAAGACAGGGATTGTACAAAACAAATTTTGAGTGTAATGAGACAAAAAACAAAACAAGTTAAAGTTGTAACAGACGTCAGGACAAAAAATGGTTGTTGTTTAAAAAGTTCTTAAATATACCTAACAGTCAAAGTCGTTAAACAACGTCCATTAATCTTACTTTTACATTTAATAACAACAAACATGAAAGATGGGTTATTCAGCGACCATGTCTTTCAACACCGTTCACCTTGTAACTTTCTATATAAGAACAAAAATAATTGTCTCAAGATAAATATTTCTACACATTTCTGTGCTTCAATACTTAAGGTATTCCTTTACTTAAGTCAATTCTCACATCAGACTAAAATTGAATAGCTAGTACCAAGCGGCCTATATAAATTATATACTGTGCAGTATCGTCCATTTTGTTTTACTGCCTTGTCCCGTCGTTCGGTAAGGATCTATCACAGGGGTTCTCAACCGGGGGGGGAATTTCCCCCCCTCGTGTTTTCAGGGGGGAAAACTGATACTAATATGGAAAAAATAAAGGATTTTTAGTATTATATGCATATTATTTGGAATGCACTTTTTGAGGCAGACAATCTTGGAAAGGAGGGGGAATGACATTCTGACATATGGTGAAAGGGGTGCATGGGGCAAAAAAGGTTGAGAACCACTGATCTATCAGGACAGCAATTGTCTCTTATTTCAGTGACCCTGAAATTTTGACTCGAAAAAAAAAATCTCCTAGTTTGTGTCTGTAACCGCCCTTTTTATGACCTGTTTCAGACAGCCGACCACAACCCTATAATGCCTGCACCACATTGTCGTCAACATGCTGGATAAAAGATGCCAACTCTGTTGGAAAGAAAGGCGAAATAGTCACATAATTCACGCCCGTCAGTTTACTTAACATATTTTTGTTGGCGACAATGTTCCTAACACTAATGTCGTGTAATTTTCACAACATTGTTGATAACACAGTTGCCAACACATGCTGTTTGTGTGTGTATGTGGATCTACCTTATTAGGCTATCTGCTGCAGCTAGTCTTATACTTATCCAATACACAGCAATATTTATATATTTCTTTGTTTTTGTGCTGGAACACTATAAACACTTTTAATTACTATGACGAAGCGCAACTGTACAGTACACTGCCAATACTGTACCATATTTTCGTGAAAAACTATTTTTTTTTTTATAAACAGTAATATTTCACAACACTGTTAACAGGGTAATGTCTTCCCAGCTTAACTCCACACTTCAAATATATAGTCAGCTCACTACCAGTTTACAATTCCTTAGTCTTCTCACTTTATATTAATCACAACAATTCTACAATACTTGCACAACAATTGTCTTCAGTTGTTTTGCAAGGCTTAATCTTTACACTAGGCACTGAGATGAGCAACTAACTGACTCCTAGGCATTTTTTTATTATTTATTTATTATTTTTTTATTGTTTTTTAAGGATTTGTAGGAATATTACCTACGCGGACCTAAAGCTAAAATGCTGGTCCACCCACTGCTGGGGTAAAACACCAGCATCGTTTTAGTTAACTGTACATATCCACCACTAGCGTGGGGGTGGATGCTCGGTAAGAAACTGTAGAGTTTCTTGAGAGTGGTTGGTGTTTAGCCTTTTGGTAACCTTCTCTGCTGTGATAGGGGGTTGTATATTTCCCCTAGCTAATTGTGTTCCAGGGCACTCTATGAGATAGTGCTGCAGTGAGTTTTCTGCTCCGCTGTCGCATGCACTGCTCTGCTGGTACTTGTACAATGATTTCCCATATGCATGGGTATCCCAGTCTCTTCCCTTCTTGTTAAATCCTTCATGAGTGGTGGTCTCTCATAATTCGTGACCAGATAGTACCACCTGGCCGATTGTGGTACTGGTGTTAATCTTCTATGTTTGTCTATTTTCCACTGGGCAGTTCGTGTTATTGTGGTCTTCTTTATCTGCTCCTGACCGGGCGGGATGTTCATCTCAATGTTTCGCTGTCCTAACGCAGCCTTGGCAGCAGTATCAGCTCGTTCATTCCATGGGATTCCGATATGACTGGGCACCCAGTTAATGATAACTTGCCGATCTTGTAGTCTTAACCCTTGCAGTAGACCAACAACGGATGTTATGAGATGAATGTTGTCTCTATGCTCTCTGCATTGTAGTGCTTCAATAGCACATCGTGAGTCAGTGTTTATTACAACGCCTTGTTGACTGTTTATGGAAGCGTGTCTTAGGGCTCCAAGTATGGCAGCTAGCTCAACTTGCAAAGTAGAGCATCCATCTGAGGTCCTCCAAAGGGACGTGTTACCTGCTTATATGGTGAAGGCTGCCCCTGCCTTCGTACTGGTGAGCTCTAAGGAACCGTCTGTGTAATACACTGTACTATTGTGTGGTGTTCGAGCATTCATGTTTCTCTCTGCTACCTGTCGGAGCTCATGTGGGTTACAGTCAGCCTTTCTTGTCCCAGTTTGTAGATTGTTGAAGACTGCTGGCGGGGACTCCCACGGTGCTGGGGTGCTGTAGTCTGGACTCATTGTATCAGGTCCTTTACTGAGGATTGTGTCTTTCAATTCCAGTCGATTGACAGCGTCAGCTGTGCTTAATAGCCATGTTTTCTTGCTAAAGACATCTCTGTTAAGGTTCAGTGCTCGTAAGAGTCCATTCTTGATGTCACTTTCCCGAGCTCCGGTAATCAGTTTTGTTGCAAAGCACGCTGTTAATCGTTCCGTCCTGATTTGGAGAGATGTGAGACCTGTCTTCATGTGTAAAATTTAAATTTTTGTCTACATTCGTGCCTTGACAATGACTCGCATAATGTTATTCTGGACAACCTCCAATTTCTCCCACTGCCTCTCAGACAGTGTGTTAAGAGCCGGTGTCGCATAGTCTGTTAATGATCGAATGGCGTGTATATATAGCGTTCCTAGGACTACATGTCCCGCACTCACCTTGGGTCCTGTCATGGCTCTCATCATGTTGACTCTCTTGCCCATTCGATTTCTTAGATAGTTTATCTCTTTGTTCTAGGCCATTTAACTGCTGAGTCTATCTAGGTTAATGAGGCTTGGAACATTTATATTATAGAGGGGTTTTGGTAACGAAACCCAATTGTCTGTTATCCTTTTATTTAGGAACTATCTAGGATACAGTTCCAAAATGTAGATCACCGTAACTTATCACTGTAACTATGAGTGTTAAGAGAAGGACAGTGTCATGGTTTTGGGTTTTCGGTGGTAGTATGAGTGGATTATATTATATAAAGATTATAATATGTCGTATTTCTTATTTCTTACTGTAGAGTTCGATACCTTCACACTGATTACTTACAGGAGATTATGGTGTATCTACATACATAGAAGTTCACTCCACCACTCGACATTCCATGATTTATACTTGATAAATGATGATTTATTAAATTCATTAATTTCAACATCCATCTAAGTTATTGGTTATACTTTGCCATTACCAATCAGTCATTATCTTTAGTAATAATAAGATAGGATCACAGATACGGGCAGATAATTGCATTTACATTTATTTGTCAAGCTTCCATACAATGATTTACAATTTGCATGGATATATTAGTCACTCATGTTCACTCTATAATAAAATTAATCTTCCAAAAGAGAATTTTCAACTTGGGGACACATGTGATTACTCTGCTGTGGGTATGACTTAACAGAGCCTTAATTCTTCAAGTGATACATTTACTGTCAGCCTAGATTGCTTTTGTTGCAACCAGGCTTCATCACAAGAACTTCTTTCCACAGGCCATAACAACAAAAAGTACTCTTGGGTTACCACACATAGTCTCGCGTCACTGACAGTCACTGTAGACGGTTGTCGCGGCAAGGAGAACTGGTAAGCGTGACTTGAATTAACCATTTAGGTGCAATAGACCAGCCTGGATTGCTTTTGTCGCAACCAGGCTTCCACACTTGATATTTCCACGGGGATAACAAACCTAGGTGAACACGCTTAGTCTCGTGTCGATCACAGTCACTGTAGACGGGTGTCGTGCAGGAGAACTCTAAGCGTGAATTGATTAACCATTTACTGTAGGTTTGATAAGCCAGCCTGGATTGCTCTTGTTGCAACCAGGCATCCACACGTGATATTTCCACGGGTGATAACGACCTAGGTTAACATGCTTAGTCTCGTGTCGACGACGGTCCACAGGACGGATTGGCGGTGGAGGACTCTGTGTGGTGTGGTGTCCCGCTCCCTTTCAGGAGGGAGAGAGTCAAGACGACTAACCCATGGCCAAGAGGATACTACCTAAAATGAGGTTTTTGGGTGTGAAGCGATGAACAGTACAACACTGTTTCACTGCCCACCCCCCTAAAGGCTGGCTAACATACACTAATGGAAAATACATGTCCCAGTTATGCCTCGCCGGGAGTCTTATCTCTAGTAAAACAAACTTTGGAGTTGGTTGCGTGGGTAAGCCTAACGCAACCCATGACAGACAGAGGCTATTTAAAATAGACCTTCTAAAATTCGTCCGATCTGTGAGACGTTGAGTAACAATGCCCCAGAGTGTCGGCCTTATAAATGCTGAGCTAAACATTCACTGGGCCGCCCCTCAAGGAACCTGCTAATCATGGGATTAATATCTTGAGCCCGAGACTCATACATTCTTCACTGATGAGGTCTAGTGCTCTTTGGACTTTGCTGATTTGATTTCTGCTTTTTACTATCAGTGCTAAGTCGTCACCATAGCATAGCAGTTTGGTACCCTCTTGAAAGGGGAGCCGACACAAGTTTTCCATGAGGATGTTGAAGAGAGTTGGACTAAGAACTCCTCCTTGTGGTGTGCCACTTTCCAGTCTTTGGTGATCTGAGACTTGTCCTTGACAGGTAACTCTTGCTGTTCTGTTTTGGAGATAGTCGGCAATCCAAGCTAGTAGGCATCCCTTGACGCCTTTCCGGGCCAGAGTGGCTACAATGGCCTGTGCATTTGCCAGCTCAAATGCTTTCTCTAGATCAAGGAATACTACGATTGCCTTATTTTGACCAATCGATCCCAGGAGAGTGGCCAAACTGTGCGCAGTGCTGACACCTTTGGTGAAACCAAAGATATTGAGGTGAAGTGGTCCAGTTTCCCAGAGGAGTCGTGTAAGGGCCATCTTTTCGGTGGCTTTGCCGATTCATGATGTTAGTGATATTGATCTGAAATTCTGGGGATCATTGGGTTTGGGAATGGGAACAATATTTGTCCTTTTCCAAGCTGACGGGAGTTTGCCTGCTGACCATGATGCGTTGATAACTGTTAGAATAGCAAGTTCACCAGCAAGTCCTGCATTGCTGAGCAATGAATAGGTTATACCATCACTGCCAGGGGGGTGTCTTTGCTTGTTTTTCTGGCCCTTCTGATTTCTTCTCTGGTAAATAGACAGTCTGTAGTGTCAGTTTGTTCAATTGCATGTCTGACCATTTCTTCTCTCTCCAGTTGTACTTGCTGTAGATCAGTGATTCTCAAATGGGAGGCACTTGGCTCCCAGGGGAGGAATTTCAAATCCAAGGGGAGGAATTTTAGCCAGGGGAGGAATTGGGGAGGAATTTCAGTCAGGGGAGGACCTCCAAACGGGGAAAGAATGTACTTTGTACACTGTGTATATGTATCAAACGAAATACCAATATCTAATATACTATAGTGCTAGGTGTGGGTGTATCTGCTCTGGGCAGGCGAAACGGCACAATCGTTTTTCATCAAACTTCATGGAAAAATCACAAATAATTCGTAGAGTGAAACAATCCTGGTCCCATGTCGATGGTTTCTTTAGGAACGCATTAATTAACGATTTCATTTACACTGGCAACAGATGTCGCTGTACGCTGTCAGCCTGCCGGATGAGTGCAGTTCTCGTACGGCTCCCTCCTCCTCCCCCCACTTTTTCTCTTTGCCTACTTTTTTTTAATTATTGTTTGGATTAGTAAAGGAAGGAAGATGAGTAAATGGAAGAAAGAAGGGGAAACAGACAATAGTTAGAGATAACAGGTGGGGGGGAGCTGAGTTTCATCATGCGTCTGGATGCGCAGTTTCAACTTTACCAGAGCATTTTCGGACCTTACGAGGCTACAGTGTGTACTTATTTCTCTTCTTATGGCGAATATTTCTCTAACTAATTATTCTAACCTTTATTCTATTCCTTCCTATAGTATATTAGATACTGTAAGTATCACGACCACGACCATGATTATAACAATCACGACCATGATTATAACAAACACGACCATGATTTTAACAACCAAGACTATGATTATAACAAACACGACCATGATCATAACAACCACGACTATGATAATAACAACCACGCCCATGATTATAACAACCACGACCATGATTATAACAACCACGACTATGATCATAACCACGACCATGATTATAACAACCACGACTATGATTATAACAAACACGACCATGATTTTAACAACCACGACTATGATTATAACAAACACGACCATGATCATAACAACCACGACCATGATTATAACAACCACGACCATGATTATAGCAACTACGACCATGATTATAACAACTACGACCATGATTATAACAACCACGACCAATATTTTAACAACCACGACCATGATTATAACAACCACGACCATGATTATAACAACCACGACCATGATTATAACAACTACGACTATGATTATAACAACCACGACCATGATTATAACAACCACGACTATGATTATAACAACCACGATCATGATTATAACAACCACGGCCATTATAACAACCACGCCCATGATAATAACAACCACGACCATGATTATAACAACCACGACCATGATTATAACAACTACGACTATGATTATAACAACCACGACTATGATTATAACAACCACGACCATGATTAAATACAGGCGCGAGAGCACTTCTCCAAATATTCCCTCCATTACTGTTTTGTCGAACTATATAGCGAATTGGGCACGAAGGGCCCACGATCACTTGTACAACTATAAGGGCGATCACGAATTTACAGTTGCAAAAAACTACTGTTTCAGACTTAATCCTGTTTAGGACTATTCAATTATTGAGGTTTGAAAAGCGTGCTCATGTTAATATGATGCTCGGGTGACATTTGATAACTGTGGCTATTACAAGTTTCCAACAACTGGCGGTCTGGATGTGAAGGCCGATATCACTAGTGGCCGAGTGTACGAATCAGGAATTTCCAGTGACTGTCTGAAATATATTATGGGACAATACTGGAAAACAAGCTTCATATCAAAGTTTGTCTTTTTCAACAAAGTTTCACAGTTGTTGACAGTTGCGGACTAGTTGAGACGATAAAAAACATTTAGTGAAAACCAATGAACATTTAGCGATATTTCAGACAGTCATTGGCAATTCCGGATTCGTAATCTCGACCAATAATGATATCGGCCTCCATGTGACAGTCTGGCATTCTGTACTCCACTCCACGTTTGCTTCAATTTTTACCAGGTAACACACCATTTTAAGTAAATTATGTTGCAAACATTTTTAGATATGAATCATCAATGGGCAAAGAATTATGTTATGAATAAAGTGTTGGATGACGTTCACAGAAAATAGGGAAAATGAGCACGTTGATCGTGAGGGCTTCCAGTTCATGAAATCCAATGAAGCCAAGGCCTTGATTTCATATCTTGCTGATATTTTTGGTAAATTAAATGCATTAAATAAGGAACTGCAAGGTGAACAGAAGACTCTCATGGATTGCAAAATCAAAATTTTTGGTTTTATCGGTAAACTGGGTTTTTTGAAGGCCCAGGTCTTGAGAAATAACCTCTTTCACTTCCCACATCTCAGTAAATGTGATCCATCACAAAATGTCTTACAAATAATCTCATAACACCTCTCCAACCTCCATGATGACCTGAGCGACAGATTCAGTGATCTGAAGCAGATGAACTCCCCTTCTTGGATTGCCCAGCTATTTCTCTTTAACTGGGAAAATAATGACTGCCTGGCTAAAATGGAGTCTGATCAGATCAACGAGCTAATGGACATGCAAAATGATGACAGTATGAAACCGATCCTTGCTTCCAAACAACACTTCATGTGGCTGGATCCCCAAGTTGTTACCAAATATAAAAAAAAAAATAGCTACAGAGGCTCAGAATTCTTTTGCCCTTCCCAACAACATACTTGGTTGAATGTGCCTTTAGTGTTGTTACGGATATGTTGACTAAAAAACTAGGACGTCTCAACATTTGTGAGCGTGGTGACCTTCGAGCAAAACTAACTGGATTTGTTCCTCGGTTTTCTAGTTTAGTTTCTCTGCACGCAGGCCAAAGTGGGCATTAAATCAAATGGAAGTTTTATGATCCATTGAAATAAGGATTTCTTTTTTCATTTGATGGCAATTAATATAGTAATTTAGTTTCATAAATTGTTTCAATAATTACCACTGCAAAAGTATAATGGTGAAAATATTACGAGATGACAATTCAAAATGGGGGAGGAATTGAGGAAATCTGGGATCGCAAGGGGAGGAATGTGACCTGGGACTCTGAGAACCACTGCTGTAGATGAAGTCTTATTTCAGGAGGTAGTTGAGCTGACGACGACCGTTCTGCAAAGTGCTCTGCTAGGCGAGTTGCTTCCTGTAGTGGCTGGGGTGGGCTGGAGCTCTGGGCAGTTTTCCTGTTTCTATCTTGAGTTTTCTCCAAAATTCACTAAGGCTGGTGTGTGCATTAAAGGTTGTACACCACTCGAGACATTTGTCTTCCCTAATTTTCTGAGTAAGTGACGAGCATGTTGGACAGCAGCTCTCAAGAGTTTCACTCCCTCAAGGGAAGGGTACTGTCGGAGATGTCTTCTGAATGTATTGATTCTGTGATTCTTTCTCTGACCTCGTCATTGTAGAACCAGTAGTCTTTGTGGTGTCTATTGGTAGGGTTTGTTTTTGGTATTGCTTCTTCTGCTGCGTGTTGTATGGCATCAGTAAGGTCCTGGTTTAGTTGGTCAATATCTTCTGCTGGTTCATAGTTCGAAAACCATTTTTGGAGTTCATCTTGATATAATTTCCAATTTGCCTTCTTGGTATTCCATCTGGGTGGCGGACGTGGGGGAGGAGGGAGTAGCTCCATCCTCAAAGTAGTTGTTGCAAAGTGGTCACTGGTTAGTTCATCATTTACCTCCCACTGAGTTACTGGAACGAGCTCAGTGGAGATGAAAGTAAGGTACAGTGTTCCTCCCAGTATATGTGTTGGTTCCCCAGTATTAACGAGCGTTATTCCTGGAACATCTGTCAGCAGTTCCACTAGGTGATGACCATCCTGGTTCATTGTTGTGGTCGGATTGATCGTTGGATGGTGGGCATTGAAGTCCCCAGCAATGAGCACAAGTTCCTGTGTTGCTTGTGTCAGTAGGTCACCGGCTTCTTGTCGTTTGGTAATAATAATAATAATAATAATAATAATTGACGGTTTATTGAAAAATTTCTGCCGCCAGAAGGCTGAAAATATACATTGGACATAAATGACTTATTACATACATTGGTGGTTTAACAAAAGTTTTCATTAGAGAAAGGTAAAGGAACATACAGTGAACATACAGATTATTGTAGGTGTTGAACAGCAAACACGTAGTGTAGTAATTCCCTCACAGATGGTGTTATGAGGGACCTCACGTGGTGTAGTAATTCCCTCACAGATGGTGTTATGAGGGGCCTCACGTGGTGTAGTAATTCCCTCACAGATGGTGTTATGCGGGGCCTCACGTGGTGTAGTAATCCCCTCACAGATGGTGTTATGAGGGGCCTCACGTGGTGTAGTAATTCCCTCACAGATGGTGTTATGAGGGACCTCACGTGGTGTAGTAATTCCCTCACAGATGGTGTTATGAGGGGCCTCACGTGGTGTAGTAATTCCCTCACAGATGGTGTTATGCGGGGCCTCACGTGGTGTAGTAATTCCCTCACAGATGGTGTTATGAGGGGCCTCACGTGGTGTAGTAATTCCCTCACAGATGGTGTTATGAGGGACCTCACGTGGTGTAGTAATTCCCTCACAGATGGTGTTATGAGGGGCCTCACGTGGTGTAGTAACTCCTTCACAGATGGTGTTATGAGGGACCTGACGTGGTGGAGTAATTCCCTCACAGATGGTGTTATATGAGTGAGGTGTGGTCCCAGGCCTTCCTATCGTAGACGGATTAACACATCGCTGGTTGTTGGGTCTCACAGGCCGTTATCACTGGGTACCTGGGACCTCACTGTGTGAAGGTTAACTTGGGTACGACTGTTACTGTTGAGTTGTTCTCACTGACTTAAGCACTGTTCACCACTGTTCACCTCTGTTTAACACTGGTTCCATTCCTTTCCTAAATGAAATAGTAACTTCTGGCGAGAACTTGTTGATATTCCTGTGGGGAGGAGGGTTTAGGGGAGGGAGTTGGTATGGGTCAACTTAACAGTTGACCTGGCTGCTCCGAGAGGAGCGCCAGGTACGTCTTGACCCTTCGGTGGTCAAGGATGTAGTGTAGGCGGTTTATAGATGTTGTATACTACAAGACTGTCGTTTTCCAGGTGTATCCGGACAGCTTGTGCCTCTACTCCATCTCCACAGTGAACTGGTTCTACTTCTGAACTGGGGATGGTCGCCCTGACGAGAATCATGCTGCCATGGGAGTTGGGCCCTTTTGGTACTGAGTACTGTTGGTATCCAGGCAAGCGGAATCGTTTATCTTCGGACATCAGGGTTTCTTGCAGAATGAAGACATCAATATTTTTAGCTATGATTGCTGCTTGTAAAGTTTGCCGTTTGTTGGACAGGCCTTGTACATTCCACTGTTTATCTTGAGATGACAAGGAGGTGGGGCTATTCTATCATTATCTCCTCGTCGCTGGTGCTGTAGTTGCTTTCGACGTTCATGGTTGAGTCGCTCTCCTCGTCCGTTAGAAATGATGTGCTCATTGGTGGCTGTTTCTCGTGATCTGTTGCAAGGGGCTTGAAGTTTCACGGTTTTGAGTGATCTCTCGGATGGCAAGTTCTTCTTGTCTGATATCTGACTCGAGGGCGTCGTCTGTTCCACTCGTAGTTGTGGATTTTTTGGGGTCTGGTCTTCCTGCATCCTTTCTGTGAGCTGTGTCATAACTGCATTATTATATTTTCGGTGCTGGTATCTTGTTTCTATGTTATAGTAGATAGTCACTATCATAATGGTGATCATGTGTTTTATTTGTTCTTCTGTGAATGCCGCTTGTAGATTGGCAGGCTGGGGAGTATTCAGTTGGGTGGTCGCCTGAGGGGGTTGCAGTGTCCCAGGCAATATGGTGTTCTCCACCATTACTGGCCTGTTCTGTGCTTTTACTGATGTACAGCTCTGATTTTGTCCTGGTGTCTTCAATTTTGTCCTGTAGCCTGGTGGGGGAAGTGCAGGGAAGGAATCCTCTGACATTTGGGGCGGGGTGAGTGTTGGGTTGACTGCTTTCCGTTGCTGTTGACCCCACACGAATGTGCTCTGAGGTGCTTCTGTTGTGTTTTGTGGTTGAATTTTGGCCATTGCAACTTTCATCTGCTCTCTCCTCTCTGGGCATGATGCACTCCAAACGTGATGTTTCTTTCCACAATTTGGGCACTTTGCTGTCGTGGTTTTTGAATACACATTTCTGTCTTGTGGCTTTGGCTACAGATGCCACATCTCACTTTTTTGTGGCATCTGAATTGGTGATGTCCAAATTCCTGACATGTGTAGCATTGTAGTGGTTCTGGGACAAAAGGACGCAACTTGTAAGTCCCCCAGTTGCCTAGGTCTACCTCCTCTGGGACTGTCCCCTTGATGTCCACTAGCACTTGCCTTGTCTGTGCTTTGTCCTGACTCGTAACACAACACTCTGCCATGGTCACTTTTGGATGTTTTTGATGACTTCTACAGGTAGTTCCAGAGGATATCGTAGTCGGACCATTCTGGTTGTTTTCTCCTCGGGGTCTAATGGTATTATGTTGATCGTCTTCCCGTTGAAGTTGGTGACCTCGCTGAGGATCTTGGCTGTGTTGTAGTCTTGGGGGAAAGTATCAGGTCTCCAACTAGATTGGGCTTCACGCTGAATTTGATGTTCTTGTATTCTAGTTCCAGTGCTACCACTACCTCGTATGCATGGTTGAATTCGGTTTCATTGGGAATCTTGTACTTCATCACAGTCGGAATCGCGAAGGTGGGTGGTTCTTCCACGGGGTGGATTGCTGGGGACATATTGTTTATGTCGATGTTGTTTTCCTTTCGAGGCCTCTTGTGGCATTTTCCTTCCATCGGTTACGTCTCTCTCGCTCGTCTTTATATCAATAATTGACAATGAAGGTTCACTACCCTACCTAGTTCCTTGTTGCCCTAGGACCAATACCGTAGACACCCCCCCCCCCCCACCAACGGGGATCGTAGGTTGGTGGCTCTGGTTTTGCAACAGGACCGCCCAAAAGGGGGAGCCTACTCTACCCTATCAGCTAAACTCTCCAGCCCAGCTCAGCCCCTTTGTGGCCTTTCCTAACGACAGTTCCAGCAGGGTTCGTTAATACTGGGAGAATCGGTGAGGACACTAAGAAATATGAGCATAAAACACAGAGAAACTAGCAAGTCAATTCAACAGAGAAAAGATATATCCACGTCAAAGAGAGAGTGGCGACTGTGGCGACAGTCTGGCCAGGTGCCGACGGATATGAACACGTGAGCAAGTGGAAGCACGTGGGTCGGGAATAACTGCGACATGCGTCTTCTCACTTCACTGCTCAGCTGACTCCTAGGCATTGTCCTTGTTTTGGGGATTACTGGCCACTTCGCCTTTTGGTTATTTCGGCCGGAGCTGATGTCTTCTTTCTTCTTCTGGGTCTTTCTTGAGGTTTCTTCTTCTAGAACATAAGAATGGTAGAAGCTGCAGCGGGCCTATTGGGCCATACCGGGCAGTCCCGTTTCACCCAACACCTATTGCTCATATAATCATCCAACCTATGTTTGAAGCTATCCAGCGTATTCGACTTAATGATGATGTTTGGTAACTTGTTCCACTCATCCACTACTCTATTTCCAAACAAAAATGATGCAATACATTTTAGAATATTCTTACAGGGTTAGTACATCAATATCATCAATATAGACACGAAAATGTC
This sequence comes from Homarus gammarus, assembly GCA_958450375.1. Taxonomy (NCBI): domain Eukaryota; kingdom Metazoa; phylum Arthropoda; class Malacostraca; order Decapoda; family Nephropidae; genus Homarus; species Homarus gammarus. The sequence goes on along the minus strand of CAUDMG010001384.1, from coordinate 6,294,028 downwards.
ATTAAATTTACCAAAAATAACTGTGAACAGAAAGCAATGAAAACACCAAGTTTACAAGATTACAATGCAAAATTATTCCTCGGCATAACAGTATGATAAAAAAGCAAACTACAACAACAACGCAATATCGATGTAAAGTCCGTAAATTAAATTAAAACTATATACCTGTATAGAGTTTGAATAAGTCACGTTTAGTTATTTAAGAAAAGGTGCAGTTATAGCAGGAAAATATAAGAAAGAAAGAGGCCCACAAAATATTTAAAACCGTTTTCAGGATTAAGAACTCGAGCCCGTCTAACGGTCTATTTAGCTCGAGTTTTCTATATATTAATCTCTGGATACTTGTGTTGACGTGATTGGCTTTTTTTTTTCGTGTTCAACTATGTTGTATAAGGTTATTTGAAATACAACTTTAATTACAGTTTTGCAATAAAGAATTTATAGGTAGGCACGCACGCAACAGTATATACCTTTATACGTTGGTTCATTCACCAAACACGGTTCTCTATGAATATAAAAAAGGTTTATTCCGTGCATTTTTTAGAAGCTACCTTGAATCATAAATTAAAAAGTTTGATGTTAGGATGGTTTATCTTCAGCTAAAATATACGGGGGTGCCTAAGTTTTTCGCGATCCCCCCAAAATTACGTAATAACTCCTAAACACGAATCATGTGTGGGCATCTTAGAGAAAGGGACTTCAGCAAGCTTCAGTTAAGAAACGTTATGATGTTCGCTCCAAACGTTTGGAGTAAACTTCACAATCGTTTCTTAGAGCTAATTAAAGAAATGCTTTAAAATGGTGGGCCGTGGTCGCCAACCCTCGGCCCTGATATATATATATATATATATATATATATATATATATATATATATATATATATATATATATATATATATATATATAGATAGATAGATATATATATATATATATATATATATATATATATATATATATATAGATAGATAGATATATATAACAAAGAAGTATGTCTGTGTGTTTGTTTGTTTGTGTGTCCTCACGAGAATCTCGGAAATTACTTTACCGGTCTGTAGATGGATGCTGTTATATGTAGTGATGATGATGGATGGTGTTATATGTAATGATGATGGATGATGTTATATGTAGTGATGATGGATGTCGCTATATGTAGTGATGATGAGTGGTGTTATATGTAGTGATGATGGATGTCGTTATATGTAGTGATGATGGTTGGTGTTATATGTAGTGATGATGGATGTTGTTATATGTAGTGATGATGGATGTTGTTATATTTAGTGATGATGGGTGGTGTTATATGTAGTGATGATGGATGTTGTTATATGTAGTGATGATGGATGGTGTTATATGTAGTGATGATGGATGTTGTAATATTTAGTGATGATGGGTGGTGTTATATGTAGTGATGATGGGTGGTGTTATATGTAGTGACGATCTATATCTACTATATAAAACAAAGAAGTCTGTCTGTTTGTCTGTGTGTCCGCACGAGAATCTCGGAACTACTTTACCGATCTATAGTGATGATAGATGGTGTTATATGTTGTGATGATGGATGGTGTTATATGTAGTGATGATGGATGATGTTATATATAGAATATGAAAAGTATCCCTCGGTTGTCATTGGCAACATGGATAAGAAATGTGAATACTGTGGTGCAAAGAAGTATAAAGGAGAATCTGCTGGACTGTGCTGCGCTCATGGGAAAGTACGACTGCCAAATTTGGAAAAAACCACCACAACCATTGAAGACTCTCATGCTGGGAACAACACCAGAGTCAGAACACGTCTTGGAAAATATACGGAAGTACAATTCATGCTTCCAGACGAAATCCTTTGGAGCTACCACAGTAGTTCGTGAGCACGGATACATGCCCACATTCAAAGTCCAGGGTCAAGTCTATCACAACGGAGGATCCCTCTTACCAATGGAAGATGAGTAGGCTACTATCGGGTGTGGCAACATTCAAGGTGTCAGACATGACATTGTCCTATCTATCCAAGAAATGCTGCATGAGCGCAACAAGTATGTCATTTAAAAATGCCCTGGAAACCATGCCTTCTGACGAGTACAAAGTCAGGATCAAAGCAGACACCTTAATGCACTACAGTGAGACAATGTGGAGCCTCCCGGAGGGTGGCGTCCTACCGTGGCCTAGCGAAAGAGCCGATTCCGCTAGTGTATATATATATATATATATATATATATATATATATATATATATATATATATATATATATATATATATGTGTGTGTGTGTATAGAGAGAGATTTACCTTGTATTCAGTAAAATTATTATACAGGTTTACAATTTGTTTGGCATGTACTGTATGCAGACATTGAAGGTATACAAGGGGATAGCTAATATAAACTCGTTGAGTGGTATGGATAAGGTGTGGTGGTGGTGGTGTTAGGACAGGCTGGCTCAGCAACGTAATTTGGTTTATATCATCGTTGTTCTCTCATTCGCCGTGGGTCTTTCTCTCTCCCTTTCCTCCTCCCATCTTTCTCTGCCCCCTACCCCCTTCTCTCTCTGGTGGCCACAAGCCTCGGGTCAGTACCCTGTTTATTTTTATTTTTTTTGTATTTTTTATTTTTTATAAAAATGGCCTCCTGCCTCCCCCAATAGCATGCATTCGCCACCATTTTATTACCTTAATATTAAATATCCTAATACATAAGTAGCTATCCTAGCTGTGTTCAGTTAGTTGAGCCGCAGATCTATGCAGCATTCAGTGACTGTTGCCTCAAAGTCAATATCTGCAACTGTTGTCGGCTTTGGAGCCGATGCTCTCGTTCCCCTGAGGCAGAGCAAAGCCGACCGAAGGAAAGAGAAGGACAGTCGACATCTCATCTAGGCTGTAACATAACTTCTGGGTTGCTGCTTCTGTTCGGATATCACCTCTGCGAGTCTGGCGTAGAAGCATCTTGCACTTGGTCCCATCCCACCAGAGGTTGTGAACACTAGAGGAGTGAAGCTGCCTTCATCAACGTTCTGAATTCTCTTCCCGTATGCCCTTATCTTGTCGTTCTCGTTCCTCCTGTGTGCAGCATCGAGAGCTAAGTTATGATGACATGCGGCCATGGGATCAAAAATCCTGATGTCGAAGAAGGTTCGCTGTCCCTGCGTCCAGAATCCTCGAGCACTGACGTCAACACGGGCTTCGTTGGATGTGTTTGAAGTCCTATGTAGGAAAATCTCACCGTCCAATGGAAGGAGAGTCGGTTCTACCCTGACATCACGGCAGATTTCCTTCAACATATTTGCTGTGAGATCCCTTACTTCGTCATGCCTCATGTATAATGAGCCCCCGTTCTTGCACACCATGGTGTGATCGACGTCATAGGAAGAGCCACACACGCATTGGGAGGGCAAACCTTCTACTGCCCTACCGTATCTTAGAGCATTGGCATCTGTAAATTCTTGTTTATTGAGAATGAAACCAGTTGCCCTTATCGGTAGCGTGGTTAACCAGTTCGAGGCGCCCACCTCCTGCGCTATAGATACTTTTTTTTCTTCAAATTCTCTGGTATTTGCAGCAACAGTTGCTGCAACTTATCACTTTGGCCGTGCTGTCGTTGTCATAATGGACCTTCGAATCTTGTCTACTTCATTGGTATCCACCTCCCCTGTTGCGTTCTGAGCTATTATGTGGTCCATGAGAGCTGCCGTGAGCCTGTTTATTACCATCCTCCATCAAGGTTCTCTTGACCTGCCGTCCCTTCCTCTGTCCCTCCTTCACTCCTCCCACTCCCTTCATCCGTCCCTCCTTCACTCCTCCCCTTCCCTTCATCTATCCTTCCTTCACTCCTCCTCCTCCCTTCATCTGCCTCTCCATCATTTCCCCCCCTCCTTTCCTTTATCCCTCCCTGATTCCTCCCCGACTCTATCCCTCATTCACCCCCTCCCTTCCTCTGCCCCTCCTTCTCTCCTCATCTGTCCCTCCTTCACCCTCCTTCTCCCTTTCCCTCCTCTGTCCATCCTTCACCCTCTCCCTCCCTTCCTCACCCTCCCTCTGTTCTCCCTTCTCCCTCTCCCTCCCTTCCTCTCTCCATCATTCACTCCCACACCTTTTCCTTCCTGTGTCCTGCCTTCACTTCAACCTTCCCTTCCTCTGTTCCTCGTTCTTTCTCTTCCTTTTCTGTGTCCGTTGTTCACTCCTTTTCCCTCCCTTTTCATTATCTCCATTTCCTTCTCCTGTCCCTCCTTCACTACCTCCCTCCCTATCTCCCTCCCTTCACCTGTCACTCCTTATCTTCTTTCCTGTCCCTCCTTCACTAGCTCCCTCCCTTCCTCCCTCCACTGTATCTCCTTCCCTTTCTACCCCCCCCCCCCCACTTATGCGTACATAAATACACAATTATGTAAACAGTATGCTTATTATTCCCATTACTCCCGCTGAGGTCGATTTCGCATATTAAGTTGGCAAGGCATGATGCCAGCGGTGTACACTGAGGACAGGCTGGGTTGAGGTTCATAATTATATTGCTGTTCACTGTACGAGGAGAGAGTTGAGACTTAAGCTATGGATGTATATGTTTCCTCTCAGCATGTGGAGAGAAAGGGTCACCTGAAGATTAAGCTCCCCTCTCCCAATTATTCCATTTTATGATTAACTATCCTAACGCTAATCTAATTTAATCTAACCTAACATAACATAACCCAACCATAGATACCTAACTTAACCTAACCTAAGATAACCTAACATAACCGAACTTAACTTAAAACCTAACCTAACCTAACCTAACCTAACCGAACCTAACCCAACCATAGATAACTTAACCTAACCTAATCCTCCCAGGTAGCGTGAAATAAGCTTGGGAGGATGGAACGACGAATCTTCAGGTGTCTTAGGGATCAAAAAGCAACTTCCAGAATGTCATCGAACTTATGCTGAGACTCTACCTGTACTAGAAATGTCAAAATCACTTTTCAGGGAGTTGATTAACAAAAAACACAAAAAAATAATGCAATTACGAACGGTGGGTTTCATGAAGTTCGTCTTGGTAACATATTCACCCAAACAGATCTGTCTATCTAAGCCTTTCAATCTATCGGCCTATCCATTCATTTACCTATCCATCTATCTGTTTACCTGTATATCTACCTGCCTGTCCACCTATCTATCTAACTACTCTTCTACGTATCCATCCATCCATTCTTCTATATATATATATATGTATAAGACTTGTGGTGTAATGATCAGCAAGCGCGCCTTGCAAACGTGTGGCCCCGGGTTCGATCCCTGGGTAGGGTGAAACTATGGGAAAGATTCTTTACGCCAATTGCCTCCGTCTACCCAGCAGTAATTGGGAACCAGGATGTCAATCGATTTGCGGATTGTGTTCCGGGGTAGCCAGTGCAGTGGGCGAGCTGTCCGGTCTTCTTGGATAATTCCTTGACACTGGGTCATGTAATCCGTTAACTTAGGGTGTGGCTGTTGTGTTGGCGACAGCTTTTACACCTTAAAAAAAGTCGTGCCTAAAGGTGACCCTTGGGCCGGCCATCCTTGAACACGAGGGGCAACCATTATTTATTATAATGTATGTATTAATGACGTAGCCGAGACCACAAGTCCGAGACCTTCAGAAGTCGAGACCGAGACTATCAGCAACTTTGGCATTTACGGATCACCTTAAGACTTAGACCCCCAAGTAACGTTAGCCATGCTCTGCTACCAGAACTGTGTTGGCGTCACATTTGGTGGATTAATGATCGAGGTAAGGTAACTACACTGATTGAACCCAAATTTAACCATTTGACAACCCCTTCCCGACACACCTGAAAATTAAAAGTAAACTTTTGATCACGAAATATTTCAAGTAAAAATCCGTGATCACAGACTGCCGAGCCCGAGACCTAAGAACACGAAACCGAAACCTAAAAAATAGTCTCGAGACCGGTGTCAAGACCTACATCACTGACCTACATCACTTCCATGTATGTATGTATGCATGTATGTATGTGTGTATGTATGTATGTATAAAGTGTAGTATTGTCCCTACCCCCACCGTCATACCTGCTTAATGAAAACAATCTGATGTAAATTCCTATATTGAACCATGGTCTCTCATATCACACATGTCTGTACAGTTTGCATGTTCCTTTGATGTGACTATTCTCGACCGTTTGTGCATGCATGCTAAGGAGCTCAGTTCTTGTGTATCAGAGCGTAGTTGGGTTGTGTATGTGTACAGGTGGGCGAGTGTGGGTATCTGTGCGTGTTTGTAGGAGCTGAGTGCATGTGGTTGCATGTGAGAGAGCTGAGTGTGTGTGTGTGTGTGTGCGTGCTTGTGACAGCTGAGTGCTTGTGGTTGCATGTGAGAGAGCTGAGTGCTTGTTTGTAAGTGTGTACATGTAGGGTGGTGTGTGTGTGTGTGAGAGAGAGAGAGTCCCAGAAGTAATTGGGAACCTGGATGTTAATCGATTTACCGATCGTATTCCGGGGTAATGGTTAGCATCAAATTCATGCCTAAGTGGCATTTGGGCCCACCATCCTCGTTACACGAGGGGCAACCAATAATAATAATAATAATAATAATAATAATAATAATAATAATTTTTTTTTTATTATTATTATTTATTGGGCACTCCCCTACATCCTTGTGTAAGGTGAAGCGCAGAAGCGTTTACAGCGCCCAACAGGGAAGCATGCTAAGTTCATGCTTGCCTTTATGTCTCATGAGTTAAGGGCGTAGAAGTCTGAAGAGTCAGTGGTTTATGTCTTCAAGTTATTGGAAGCTCCAACAACTTGTCCCTGAATACGAATTCGCAACTTTCGATTTACACCAGGTACCTACTTTACTGCTAGGTGAACAGGGACTAATGGGGGCTAGGAAGTATGTCCAAACAACTTCCACCAGCCCGGGAACCGAACCCGTGACATCTCACTTGCGAAGGCAAGAGCGGTACCACTCTACCACCAGCACCCCCTAATAATAATAATAATAATAATAATATTTTAATAATAAACGTAAATTAACAAATACAGCAGCCATGCGATGAAAATATACAGATGACATAAGTACTACAGTCACCTCAAAAAGTCTTCAGCAATCAGAACAAACCGCTGGAGCGATCCCTGTGAGGCTGTGAGTCCTCTAGTTGTTTTACTGTATTATCGTTTCGGTCATGGAACGAATTTTAGGATTTTAAGTTTTGGAATCAGTAGTTTAACTTTAGACAATTCTAAGACACTCTTCTTCTATAGCGTTTCCTCTGGAAATTTGAATTTTTCGAGTAATTTAACCAACAATGTTACTTGTTCAAAGCGGCCGGAGCTTTGAATTAGAGGGAAAATGTGGTGTAAAATATAAAAATAACACCAAAACTTAAAATCCTAAAATTCGCTACATGGCCTAGTATAGTTGGCAGGATTGTCCCAACAGGTGGAGCTGATCATGCCTGGCAACTTTATACACAAATCATTAATGTGAGAACAAGCTTATATTATAATAAAAGAAAATATTATTAAGAGACTAATATTGGAGAAAACAAAACTTGGTTACCATACTCCCTTTTCGTGAATGTGCTGTATAGAGAAACGTTACCACGCAAGTTTCCAATTTAAGTGTTATTGTTTGGAATTACATATTGATTGTATTTTTTTTTACATGTCAGACCTGTCATTAATGTTATATTGCAATGCATCACCATTTTATCATATTTTACATTATTAATATTAAGTGGGCAAAATCTGATGACTGTTAATTGGGAACTAGTAATTATGAAAGGTTAACCTAACACTGATCAGTTTAAATATTTTACCTTTAGCCTTTCACATCTTCAGGCCTTGGCCTTGAGGGTATACCGAATTTTATCCAGGATTTACTGTAAAATTGTCAGCCCCTTGTCTGCAGTTGTGTGCAAACTATCATGCACTAGGGCCTCAATATACAAATAATACCCCACTAGTCAGGAGTCGAGCCCAGGAACTCCAAGTGAAGATAGGAGAACTGGCACCACAGGGACTTCAACAGTTGAACTAAACTTTGTTGGTCTTACACACAAAGTCTGCTCCTTCGTCTTACTAAGAATCGTTTGTGGAATCTTACCTAGTTCATGAACTGGGCAATTTGTGTGAAAAAGTAAGTAAATTCACATAGATAAAAATCACTTATATTTAACATGTACGAGAAAAGGCAAAGAATCGGAAAAGGTCGACCAAAAAAAAGGGTTTGCTCGTGTATAGTGTGTGTTTCAAGCGAATCTGACCTTAATTTCCGTCGCAAATGAGCCGTTAAGGAGATATGACCCCCCCCCCCCCCCACACACACACAATTACCAATAATATTGGTTGCACAAAGTTGGCAGGGCTTTGAAGTAGAGAAAAAATTTGGGTAAAAGTACGCAAAAAACTGACGAAACTAAACCTAACGAAACCTCCTAACTAGAAAGACTTGATCTAACCTCTGTTGTGTAAAACATTTACCATAATTAACAGATGCTAAAGATTTTTACCATAATTAACAGATGCTAAAGATAAAACAGTGCTACTTGTAGGAAGAAGTGGTGGAGTACTGCATAGTCTTGTGATCGTTGTATTTGGCTTGGGACATAGTACAGAGCGAAATATTGCTCGTAATGCTCCTTATTGCCAGCACGAAGCGCCCAACTCTTGTTATCCTTCCACAATCGTTCTACATTTTGCGTATGAACGCCTGTAGCACTTCATAGAGGTTGGCAGAATATCATGAGCCTTAAAAATGTCAATGGCATTGGCTTCGTTTTCAAATACGCGATGAATGATTTGCCAAGCTGAGATAGAACACCAGTGCAGAGAGAAGTCATCTTGTGACTGGCCAAATTCCAGATTCTGAGCATGCGCTGGAGTATCACGTGACACCGACAGCAATGCTGATTGAACATAAGAACATAAGAACATAAGAATGGAGGAAACTGCAGCGGGCCTATTGGCCCATACTGGGCAGTCCCGTTTACACCCAACCCCTATTGCTCATATGAGCATCCAACCTATGTTTGAAGCAATTCAGCGTATTCGAGTTAATGATGATATTTGGTAACTTGTTCCATTCATCCACTACTCTGTTTCCAAACCAGTGTTTACCTATTTCACGCCTAAATCTAAATTTGTCCAATTTAAAACCATTGTTACGAGTTCGCTCCTGGTTGGATAATTTGAGTACCTTTGTAATGTCCCCTTTGTTTAGCCCTGCCTTCCACTTATACACCTCTATCAGGTCGCCCCTCGCTCTACGTCTCTCAAGGGAGTGCAAATTAAGATGCTTTAACCTGTCTCTATACTCAAGGTTCCTAATACCCGGGATTAGTCTTGTCATTCTCCTCTGAATTCTTTCCAAGGATTCTATATCCATTCTGTAATACGGTGACCAGAACTGGACTGCGTAATCCAGGTGTGGTCTCACAAGAGCAAGATACAGTTTTAGGATGACCTCGCTAGTCTTGTAACTAACACTCCTTTGTATGAACCCAAGTACTTTATTAGCCTTGTTACGAGCAAAAACACATTGTTTACTTGGCTTAAGGTTCCTACTTATCATTACTCCTAAATCTCTCTCGCAGTCGGATTTCTCTATGGCATCGTTGTTCATCTGGTATCTGGTTTCCCTGTTTACATTTCCTATACTGAGTACTTTACATTTGTCGATGTTGAATTTCATCTTCCATTTTTCAGACCATTCGAAAAATTTGTTTAGATCCTCCTGTAGTTTTGCCGAGTCCTCGTCAGATTTGATAACACGTCCTATTTTAGTATCATCAGCAAATTTACTTATGTTGCTGTCTACGCTGATATCTATGTCGTTTATGTATATAATAAACAATAATGGTCCAAGTACTGAGCCTTGGGGAACTCCACTTGTGACGTTGCTCCAATGGGACTTAGTGCCGTTAATGCTCACTCGCTGTTTCCTGTCCTGTAACCACGCCCTAATCCATTTAAGGATGTCACCTTTGATGCCATGAGCTTCTACCTTTCTAATTAGTCTTTCGTGGGGTACTCTGTCGAAGGCTTTGCTAAAGTCGAGATATACCACATCATAATTGTGCCCCTCGTCCACTGATTCGGAAACTGATGAAAAGAATGTTAATAGATTAGTTAGGCAAGAACGTCCGCTTGTGAAGCCATGCTGGGAATCATTGATCAATCGGTGCTTCTCCAGGTGATTTCGAATAGAGTTTGAAATGATTGCTTCCAGTAATTTGCCTACTATTGATGTTAGACTGATTGGGCGGTAGTTAGAGGATAGTGATCTATCCCCCTTCTTGAAGATCGGTATTACATTCGCTATCCTCCAGGATTCTGGTACTACACCTGTTTTTAAGGACATGTTAAACAACTTTGCTAAGGGCATACTAAGCTCTTCCTTACATTCCTTTAATACTCTGGCAAATATCTCATCGGGACCAGGTGACTTATTAGGCTTTAGTTTGTCTATTTGCTTACTAACATCGTTACTAGTCACTACTATCTCACTTAATTTGTTTTCTTCACTATCTCTGAATAGAGTCGGTGCCTCGGGTATCATGTTTAAATTTTCGGTGGTGAAAACTGTTGAAAAATATTTATTCAAATTATTGCTCATTTCTCCGTCGTTATCAGTGAGTTCGCCGGAGTCTGACCGTATTGGTCCAATCTTTTCTCGTGTTTTAGTTTGATACATTTGGTAGAATCCTTTGGGGTTTGTCTTTGCCTCCCTTGCTATCCTTACCTCATTATTCCTCTTTGCTTTCCTTATCTCGGTTTTAACCCTACTCGCCAATACCCTATAATAGTCCCGGAGGTGAATTTCGCCACGATTTATCCTTCTACCTATAGCCTTCCTTTGGCCAATGATGTTCTTTAAATAATTATTTATCCATTTAGGGTCATTGTTGTTTGATCTGAGTTTTTTGTATGGTATGTTCTGCCTTTGTGCATTAAGTAACTCACTATTTAAATTGTCGTGGAACTCGGCAATCTCAGATCTCGTTATCAGGTCGGTGTCATCTGTCAGGTTCACGGCCAAGCGCGACACCCCCTCTCTCAGCTGCCTCTTTAAACTGTCAAAGTTTGCCCTTCTGAAATCTGGTACTTTAGTGGAATTTTCCTTACGTCTGCCCTGAAAATCTAACTGGAATCGAATTTCTTTGTGATCGCTGTTTGCAAGTTCGTTCCCTACCTCGACATTGCTAATGAGGTTTTCTCTGTTTGACAAAACTAAATCCAATATATTATTACCCCGTGTGGGTTCGGTTATATGTTGACTTAGGAAACAGTCCTGGATCGTCTCGAGAAAATCCTCTGATTCTGAGTTACCCGTAAGGTCGGTCCAATCTATTTGGCCAAGGTTAAAGTCGCCTACTATACAGACTTTGTTGTGTATGGAAGCCCTGCGCATTTCATCCCAGATAAGTCGCTCATTGACGCTATCAAGATTGGGGGGTCTATATATTACTCCTGTGATTAATTTTTCCCGACCGTCGCTTAATTCTATCCAAATTGTTTCTGTATTCCTCTCAGTTTTTATTTCCTTATTTATTTCACACTTCAGATTATCCCTAACATAGATTGCTACTCCGCCTCCTTTCCTGGTCTGCCTATCGGTATGGAACAGTTTGTAACCCGCAATTTGGTATTCGACTGGTAATTCACGTGTGTCTAGGTTGATCCATGTTTCAGTGAATGCAATTATATCAATTTCTTCGGTACATACCAAGGCCCTAATATCATCCATTTTGTTTCTCATACTTCTACTGTTCGCGTAATATACATTTAAGTTAGTCGTGTTCTGAGTCCTCCCCTTACGGCGTTTAGTTTTAAACTCCCTGTCTAATTTAGTTATGTCATCATTCCTAACACTATTTCCCTGTAATCTTTCGCCTTGTTTACCCGCTCCCACTGCAGTCTCCTCCACCCCCGTGCCCCTATGTTCTCTTAGCAGTTTAAAGACTTCGATATCTTTTGAACTGCCCCCTCTAGAGCCCCAGCCAGGGTTGCTACTCCATCCCTAGACAGGTGCACCCCATCCCTAGCATAAAGGTCCCTTCTGCCATAGAAGTTGTCCCAGTTGTCAATGAATGGGACTGATATTGACTTGCAATATCTGTCAAGACGGTCGTTAACACCAACTGCCCTTGACAACCATTCACTGCCAACTCTCCTTCTAGGCAGGACACGGCATATGATAGGGATCCCTCCCTTAGTCCTAATACGATCTATAGCTGCCTTGAACTTATCAAGAAGCTCCTCGCTCCTACACCGGCCAATATCATTGCCTCCTGCACTGAGGCAGATAATGGGTTTGTTCCCATTACCAGACAAGATATTGTCCATCCTGTCAATTATATCCCCCACCCCAGCCCCTGGCAAACACACCCTCATCCTATTTTCGTTTTTACCACAAAAGGCCCTGTCCATGTACCTTACCTGTGAGTCACCAACAATTAAAGTTTTTATACCTTCCTTGTCATCCCTGCCCCTGACTGTACTAACGTCCAATTCGTCTATCAAGGGACTGAACTGGTTGGTACACTTAGCTGTTGTTGTCGTTGTTGTCGTATCCTTCGTGTGCTTCTTTACCACCAGCTTGGTCTTCACACTACTCACAATTTTCCACTCGCTTGATTTTTCGTCAGCCACTGGCTTTACTCGTCCAGCCTCTCCTTTTAACATCGCCAGCTCTTCCCTTAATTTCAAGTTCTCCAACGTGGCCCTCTCAATTTCTAACTTGGCCTTCGCCAATTCTTCAGTGGACCACTCCAGTTTGGTCAACAAACTCTCATACCCAAGACCGCACCTAGCTCTGGCCATATCTGATAATTATCCCTCCGGAGCTAACCCTGCCGTGACCTTTCCCCTAGTGAGGTCACGCGTGGCAGGGTTAGCTCCGGAGGGATAATTATCAGATATGGCCAGAGCTAGGTGCAGTCTTGGGTATGAGAGTTTGTTGACCAAACTGGAGTGGTCCACTGAAGAATTGGCGAAGGCCAAGTTAGAAATTGAGAGGGCCACGTTGGAGAACTTGAAATTAAGGGAAGAGCTGGCGATGTTAAAAGGAGAGGCTGGACGAGTAAAGCCAGTGGCTGACGAAAAATCAAGCGAGTGGAAAATTGTGAGTAGTGTGAAGACCAAGCTGGTGGTAAAGAAGCACACGAAGGATACGACAACAACGACAACAACAGCTAAGTGTACCAACCCGTTCAGTCCCTTGATAGACGAATTGGACGTTAGTACAGTCAGGGGCAGGGATGACAAGGAAGGTATAAAACTTTAATTGTTGGTGACTCACAGGTAAGGTACATGGACAGGGCCTTTTGTGCGGCTAGATATAGTCACGTGACACCAAGAGCAATGCTGATTGGTTAGACATAGTCATGTGACACCGAGACATGGTGATTGGCGCGCGATTGTCATATGGAAGCAGGGTCTGCAGCCAAAATGTAAGTTCTTAAGTACATAAGAAGAAGAACATAAGAAAATAAGCATCGGAGAACTGCACCTCGGCGAGGCAAGATCTTCTCTGCTCCCGAGGTGCTACGTGAACCTGACGATGCTGACCTGTGACCAGGCGAAGGTCGTAAGACTGTACCCAGTCACATGCCCTTCGCTCAAGCAACTAAACCTCCTTGTCCTAAGGAAGTTTTTTGACTCCTTAGGAATCAGGGGGGGGGGGTGACAAGGGTCGTCCGCAGACCAGTGAGTGGTGGCCTTATCGTCACCTTCGCGGAATGGGGACAGGCCCAGCAAATAGCCAACATAACAAAAATTATCGGGATCCAGATACTAGTGGAAGCTCGCACAGAGGACAACTTGGTGTTGGGAGTCATCTCCCACACCAAGATAGAACACCTTGAAAAAGAAGAACTGGCTGAGTTGCTCGGAGACCAGCTCTTAATAGTATGGAAGCTGACCAGTGCAACTGCACTGGTTGGCTACCCCAAGAATCTACCGAGCACCGTATTGCTGGGATGAGAGAACATCCCAGTAAGACCGTATGAAAGAAGACCAACAAGGTGTTACAAATGCCAGAGGTATGGCCATCTGGCGGGGAAGTGTCGTGCTCGGGAGGTCTGTTGCAGTTGCGGGACACCCGGGCACCAGCACACCAACTGTTCGGCGGGGGCCAAGAAATGCGCAGCTTGTGGTGGCCCTCACTCCTCCTCCGAGCGGGAGTGACCTAAGTGGAGGGAGGAGTGTAGGGTGGCTAAGCTGCGAAACAAGAAAAAACTGACCTACAAAGAGGCGCCTTGTAGTTAAAACCGAAGAAAAGAAGAATCAAGACCCCCAAGAAGACCACAGAAAAGAAAAATCAAGACCCCAAGAAGACCACAGAAAAGAAGTCAGAATTAAACAAGACCGAAGAAAACGATTTAACATAAACACCGTTTTTGGACGTTTACGAGAATATACCAGAACAAGACCAAGAAGAAGAATGGTAATTGAAAAGTAAAAAGAACAAAAGGAAGAAGTCCAAAGAAAATTAGTCTACAACCAATCAGCTTCGGCCTAAATAGCCTAAAGGCGAAGTGGCCAGTAATCCCCAAAACAAGCTCAAGTTCAAGAAAATAAGGAGTCTGCAAAGGCCGGTTGGCCTGTGCATTAGGGTGTGTCATAGGAGGGAAGATCAGCTAAAACTAATGGCCCATCACTTGTTTGGTAGATTTTAGTGTATATAAACAGAAAATAATTTCAGTTTCAATATTTTGCAACCTTTTGCTAGGTAAATTTTAGCGTGAAATTTATCGAAAATCTAAAGTACAGCTGCATTAGTGCATTACAATTAAATAGTGAACATTGCTTTCTGACTTCATTCTTTAACAACCCAACTAAAAATATTTTTTTCTGTTTCAGATTCTGATGCATTTATAAGTTGATAATATTTGCGATGGCTGCTTGTGTCAGGACGAGGAACCAAAAATCCAGCCATCTCAGTCACTATCTTGGGTCTGGGAGAGAGCTCCTGAAGTCGGAGTTGCCTACATTGAGAGATGCTTTGAGATACGGTGTTTTAATCAGGCAAATCAGTGAAAAGAACCAAAGAACTTACACAAACAAAGACATTGCCAGTGATATGACCAAAGCTGTCTTGGCACAGTACACTCTGGCTAACGCTCAGTTCAAGCCTCCAGTCATAACAAGTCAGAAGAAGATTAGTGACAGACTGCTAGCCAGTTGGGAAAAGGCAAGAGATATCTCTCTTGGGAGAGGAAAACTTGCAGTTAAGGACAGCTTTGCCAAGCAACTGGACCAGTTATTTGACATAATTACTTGCAAGTGCCCAATTGTTCTCTGTCCTGAGTTTGGATGCGATCGTGACTGTAAATCCGAGGCCCACATCTCCTGTATTTGCAAGCGTGAACTGAAGATTCCTGTGATCGAACTGGCATTTGTCAAAGCACAGAGAGAGAAGACTGGCAGTATAGGGGCTCTCATGATTTCTAGCCAAGATATTCCGGAGTCCAAGAGACAGGAGGCTGCCACAGAGAGACAGAAGAGGAGAAGAGTTGCCGAGGAAAAGAGACTTGAGAAGGCCCAGGGTGAGGTAAAAAAGGCCGATGATTGGAGTCAAGCTGATTCAGAGTTTAATGACTTCCCCATGGCTGATCCGAGTGCTGACCAGGAGAATGGTGACTTTGTCCCTAACCCAGAAAATAATGATCCCAAACCTTCCAGGCATAAGATTCGAAATAGGAAAGATATCCCGAGCATAGCTCTGGCCAGCATGCGACACCACACTGGTCTCAGAGAAACTGCAGAGATAGCAACAGCTGCCTGGATTGACGGTGGTTTGATAACACCTGATGATGTTCACCTGATGATAGATCATAACAATGTAAGGAGAGCTCAGGAGAAACTTGTCAGTAACCTAGAAGAGGAGTTTGATAAGGGGATAAGAGAAAATGGAATCAATTGTTTGTTCTTTGATGGGAGAAGGGATGACACTAAAGTGTTCATGAAAGTTGGAGATTCTGACAAGTTGTTCCCTGCCATGGTGAAGGAGGAACACTACTCCTGCTGCAGTGAACCAGGAGGGAAGTATTTGTGGCATTTCACTCCAGAGAAAGATGACATCAGGAAACCAGCTGAGATAGTGGCAGATAACATTGTGAACTGGCTCAGAGAGAGGAACGTAGACCAGACCCTGCAGGCCATTGGAGGGGACAGCACCAACACGAACACAGGGTGGCAAGGGGGGTCATACAGTGGATAGAGCGGAAGATTGGGAGGAAGCTGGTCTGGATTGTTTGTGACCTCCACACCAACGAGTTGCCACTCAGACATCTGATCCAGGAGCTGGATGGCAAGACTCTTTCAAACAACAGATGGTCTGGTCCTCTTGGCAAGATGCTGGACTCTGCCACTGAGTTAGAAATAAATCCGAGCTTTGAAAAAATCACAGTTGGCTCTCCACTCGTTGAGCTTGCACATACTGTCATTGACGACCTGAGTACTGACCAGTACTATGGTTACATGATTTGCAGTGCCATCAAAACTGGGGTCATGCCTGATAGACTTGCTTACCTGCAGATAGGTCCAGTCTCACATTCTAGGTGGCTCACAACGGCTCTCAGGTTCTGCAGAATTTGGGTCGCTCATCATAAACTGAAAGGGAACCAGCTTCACAACCTGAGACTTATTGTCCAATTCATCGTGAGTGTCTACTTGCCAAATTGGTTCAACACCAAGGTCAAGTCATCGTTCTCCGAAGGTCCGAGGCATGTTCTCTTCCAGCTTGAGCTCCTGAGGAGTCAGCCAAGGAAGGTTGTTCAGATTGTGGAGCAGACTGTGAGGAGATCTTCCTGGTATGCTCATCCCGAGGCAGTTCTGCAGACAATGCTCTGCAGTAAGGATGAGGAGGAAAGAAGAGTGGCAGTCAAAAAGATCTTGGATATGAGACTTATGAGAGGATCTGGGCATGACGAATCAGTTGGTGACGATTCCGTCAGGGTCAGGAAGACTCCTGAAGTCAATCTAGGTGCCAAGACCCTCACTGATCTCATAGATCTGGATAACATCCAGGCTGGCAGTGAGCCCCTTCTTACCTGCAGCCTCACCAATGTTCAAGTCAGAGCTTTCCTGGACAACCTCATGCATGTCCCTGCCTGGCCCTCGCACACCCAGAGTATAGAGCGTTGTGCACAGCAAGTGAGCGAGGCCAGCAGTCACGTGTACAGCTAGGAGAGGAGGGAAGGCTACATCCAAGCTCAGGTGGTCAGCAGGGAGGTGATGAGTAGAAACAGAAGCAAGAAAGACATGTTCTCTATGGTGTGCAGCAGCACCGGGTCGTAGTAGTAAAACCGGTTTTTGTATTTGATGATTTTGTTTTCTAAAGGAATATTAAATTTAATAAATGTGTCAAGATCATTCGTTTCACTATTCTGGATCAGTTTCATCCTAATAAATTAACCTGATACATTTACTTTACTTTAAATAAGCTATTTAGTGGTGTTGGTAAAAGGGTGGGAATACTGAATTTTCATAAGATTTCAAGTTAAAATTTACCTAGCCAAAAATGAAAACTTTTCAAATCTGAAGATATCACATGATTCTGCACATAGAACTACATCATTAATACCATGGGCCGATTTTTCAAACTCAAAAAAAAAAATTCGCCTCCGTCGAGAGTTACTGTCGAGAGTTACTTCCACTCTCTATCATCCATGAATCTATCTAGCCTCCTTTTAAAACTTTCCAGCGTTCCAGTACTTACTACAAAGTTACTAAGCTTGTTCCACTCGTCCACCACCCTATTTGTGAACCAGTTCCTTCCTATCTTCCTCCTAAACCTAAGCTTATCCAACTTAAATCCATTGCTCTGATATTATAAGAACTTTATCTATATTTCCTTTATTGATTCCTTTCACCCACTTAAATGCTTCTATCATATCTCCCCGCACTCTTCGTCTTTCTAGGGAATGCAAGTTTAGTTTCTTTAACCTATCTTGATATGGAAGGTTTCTAAGTCCCGGACTCATTTTTGTCATTCTTCGCTGCACCGACTCCAGTGAATTGATATCTATTCTATAACAAGGACACCAGAACTGAACCGTATAATCGTGGTGCGGCCTGACTAGCTCAAGATATAGTTGCAATAAGACCTCTGCACTCTTATTAGTTGCACTTCTAGATATAAAACCTAATACTCTGTTTGCCTTATTTCGAACATTAACGCATTGTTTTCTAGGCCGTAGATTAGGGTTTACAAGTACCCCTAAGTCTCTTTCACAAGTCGACTTCTCTAGGTTGATGTTGTTAAGGCATACACATTGACAGTATTTGTTCTTCCAATATTAAGTACACTGCACTTGCTGGTGTTGAATTTCATTTGCCATTTTTCTGACTACTCCTGCAGTTTATTTAAGTCCTCCTGTAATGCATTTGCATCCTGCCCTGAATTAATCTGCCGCCCTATTTTGGTGTTATCCACAAACTTGCTTATGTCACTGCTGATCCCAGTATCTAGATCGTTAATGTAGATTATGAACAAGAGTGGGCCCCCAGTACTGACCCCTGGGGAACCCCACTGGTTACACAGCTCAACTCAGATTTAACACCATCTACGCTGACCCTCTGCGTTCTTAACACCATCTCTGTGTTCTATCGGTGAGCCATGATTTTATCCAATTTAAAACTTTCCCCTCGACACCCTGAGCCTTAACTTTTCTCAGAAGCCTCTGGTGCGGTACTTTGTCAAACGCTTTGCTAAATTCTAAGTAAATAACATCGTAATTTTCGTCATTATCTTCTACCTCGAAGACTTTCCTAAAAAAGGTCAGCAGATTTGTTAAACAAGACTTTCCCTTTGTAAACCCATGTTGAGAGTGGTAGATTAATTTGTTTTTCTCTAAATGCGATTGGATGCTATTTGCGATAATTGATTCAAAAAATTTTCCCACTACTGACGTCAAACTAATCGGCCTGTAATATGACGCTGATGCTCTGTCTCCCTTTTTGAATATGGGTACTACATTTGCCTGTTTCTACAAGTCTGGCACAACTCCCGTGTCTAATGATTTTGTAAATAAATTTACGAGGGGTCCGCTTATATTTGTGAAATTGAAGT